>OZ016503.1:14512839-14547839 GCA_963966595.1 Physocephala rufipes
ATATATATATATATATATATATATATATATATATATATATATATATATATATATATATATATATATATATATATATATATATATATATATATATATATATATATATATATATATATATATATATATATATATATATATATATATATATATATATATATATATATATATATATATATATATATATATATATATATATATATATATATATATATACAAGTGATTGAAAAAGCATATTAAAAGGAAATAGAAGGAATTTAGAAGGCGGCAGAAATATTAAAATTGGTTCTTTATAGACGCTTATTCTTCATTACTTCTTGTCTTGAAGGATTTCTTATTGTTAATAATTATTTCTTCCGAAAATGTCGATGACGGTTATTCGTGGTTATTCGTGGTTGTTCCTTAAGTCCACTTTTTCCACTTATAAGCCGCAGTAATAACTGTTCTCAAAATACACCGAGAATTATTCAAGGATAAATAAAAATATTAAAATTAATTTCAAGGCAGTCGCCAAAGTAATAAATAAATTTACAAATGACCCATTTTCGTTTTCTATTCTTCTTTCTTCGGTACCCTACATCGAAAGGTGTCGCATGCTGAATTAATTTCGGCGCCTTTTGTCCACCGCTGCAAAGTAATTTTGTTGCTATGGAGAGTGTATAATCCGGCCTCCCCTCGAAGGAACAAATCACATTAATGATTGCCTTAATCCAAATTTCTTGCCTCCCTTCATTGTTCTTGCTGGTTTTAATATCTCTGAAGACGTTTTAACGGCAGTGACCGCTGAAAAGCAGCAACACAAATTAAACGTCCCGACGACAGTTACGATAATAACGACGATAAAGTGAATCAGTGGTGACTGTCGGATATTGAAACGTCGAAATAAATGCAATTCCAGAAAATATCTGCGCGAAATTATTCAAAAAATACCGACAGAAATACCGATCACAACAAACGTGACGTTTGCATTTCAAATACGTTGAGTACAAATTTGTCAATATCGCTTTTCTCTGCCAGCGATGTTGTTGTCATCTGGTTATTGCATAATTGGGTTCGAACGAAAAATGAAGGGGTTTTCTTATTTTTGTTTCGTTTAAAACTTCAGACAATTTCGTAGTTTTGATAAAAAATATTCCAGTTTTCAAAAAGAGAAGTTCCATGAAATCTGTCAATTGTCGTAATTTACATTATTTAGCGTCAGTAATGTCGTTGATTAAACCTTTTGCCGCTTCAAAATTAGGTGCTCGATTCCTATGATCGTTCACCTATCTCCCTTTCTCTATCACTCTCTCTCTCACTCTCTAATAAAGGAGAGAATTCACAACATCTTTACTTACGCCTACCACGATGTCCTTGATGTAGTTGCAGCGCAATATTCCATGAATACGTTCAAAATAGAGCGAATAATAAATAAACCCGTGAACAAGTTTTGGAAGGAGCAGAAGGCGTCGCGCCGGCGAGGGAGGAAGAAGGGTGAGGGAGAGAGATAAAATAACGTATGCCACGTGTCTGCAAAATTGTTTCGGAGGAAGATATCACAGAGAAAGAATTTAAAGTTTGACTGAAGCAGCTAAAATCAGTATGGAAAACAACAACAAGAACCGCAACAACAACAACGACTTATGGAAACTTATCGTTATCGTAGATAAATGTCGGCTCGTCGTAAAAAAGCAAAAGCTTCCAAAAAGTATAAAAATAGATTCTAACGAAAAGGCAAATTGAGAAAAGATATAAAAAATGAATACACGGTTTAATCGACGTCTCTGAGAGAAAACAACGTTTATGCTTGCTACCACAGTTTGTGGATGAAAAGGTGGAAGGAAGGGGAAAGAGAAGAAGAGCAGAACTCTTATTGGGGGTACTTTGCGAGATATTTCAGCGAAAAAGTCCTCTTAAATTAAAACCTCTAGAACAGACAGCAAGTTTTACATACTCGTAAGGGATGGAGCGGAAACTAATTTACATGGATTCCGTATAGATTTCGTACCGTCCGAGGCAAAGTTCGGCTCTAGTTGTCACCCAAATAATCTGGGTGAGGTGAGTTTTTTGACGTCGGTAATGGAATGCTAAATGTAAACGTTAAACGTTAGTCTCGGGCTCCTCGTAAAAGGCCATTCAAATATAAAATCGACTTTAATAAACTTTCCTCGTAAGGCTGGTTATGAATCGAGCCAGCAAAGTCCGCGTTAACATTATCAGAATAACGCAAGGGCCGAAATTTCAGAATTTCGTTGATTTTGTCGATTTGCAATTAGAAAAATTTCTCCGGGAAGAACGCGAATCACAACTAGATTAAATCCGTCCATTTTTATCCAGTTAAATGTTAGTAAATGTTCGTGATATACGAGATAAATCTGTACGATCTTTACTTCTGAAATAACATCGTAGATATCTTACCCGTATTGACAATTGAGTATTGCCAGCTCGTTAAGTTAACATCAATTATCTGGAGACCCGCAAGATAAATCCAGGATTCATTGAAACACCCATTTTCGCTTCTTGTTTTTAATACGACGCCAATTATGAGACATCTTGAGGGTGGGGTTGTGGATTTTATTGTAGGCTTATACCCCGCTTTCACCTCATTTTGTTGGATTCAAGGTCTTCTAATTCTGCATAGACACACTCTTACGACGTCTCGTAGAATGTCGTAATTTGTTAAATTTTCCTTAGTACCAAATAATCCCCAAAGCAAATGTTGGTCGCCACGATTTGGTTGAGTGGAGCACATACACATATAAAGCTTTATGTACACGTACATACATGACAAGTTCAATTTCATTGTATCTATATTTTCTTTCTCTTCTTTCTCTCTGATTCCCTCCATCTATATCTATCTATGTGTGCGCATGTTAATCACTTATTTCGTTATTAAATATACGTGTCCAAATTCTTCTTTTATCCTTTTTGTTTTCATTAAACGGCGACGCTTTCTTTGGTGTGCGTTAAAGGCAAGAGAACGCGTGCAAGCAATCGACACCGAAGGTATGATTGCTCTACGACTCTAGAAACAATAAAGTCCTATCAACAACAACAACAACACCAAATGGCTACAACATCATCATAATCATCATCATCACTCGTCATTACCACCGCCATCATCACCTACCATCAAAGTGTCAAGTGGAGGGGCTTTTCTATCAAGCCTGTTACTGACCTTGATCTACCGTCGGATTAGTAAAGTTTCTCTCAACCAGAATAACATTTTTTATAAGCCAAAATATCAAATGTATGTATATTTAGATATTGATAGAACCAGCGAGGAAAATGCGTTGTATTTTATTGTCGCACAGTAGCCTAGAAACGCTAACCCTTCGGGTAAAAATATTAAACTTTGAAATTAGTGGGAAGTTTTTGGATGGCTGGTCACTACAGTCCAGCACAGTACGGTACAGTACAGTCTTAGTCAGTACACGGGACGTTAACATTTTTCGCCGAGAAGACGCGGGTTACGTCTATCTGATTGAAGTTTTATTTGAAAGGGGCGGAATGAGTTTTCAGGCAAAGGGGCAGCCTGGCTTTTCGAACTGGTATGGAAATATATTTGATATAATACTTCAAAATATTTCCGACTCAGCCTAATTAAAATTAAACTATTTCAGTCAAAAACAATACTAGACACGTGTTACGTCCTTTCAAAACTTTTCTTCGAAACCCCTAATCTCACATTGGTTTCCTGAAAATCGTTCAGTCCTGGGTGCGTGCTAAACATCAAATATTAGGTTATCGTCATTATATTTTCCAATTGGTTTTTTGTGATTTTCAGGAAAATTTATTTCACGATAAAAAATAAAAGGGGAAAAGTTTATACAATTTTCTTTCCACGTTTTTTAAATAAAACCAGTTTTGGCCACTATGATGGCTCCCATTGCGTTGAGGCAGGGCCTACCTTGTACAACTCTGGGTCCCGAATACAAACTTCTTTCCACCAAAAGGAAAAAAAGATAAGGAGTCTATTATTCTCGGTGGGCTGCTGTACCTTCCGTAAGCATTTTAAATGAAAAAATTTTTAACAAAAATATTTAAACTTTACTTAATTCTGTCAGAATTTAATTGGACGAAGGTATCGAATTTCAAAGAACTTCACAAGGCCCAACAACCTCAAGCAAAATTTGATGGACTCCTGCACTCAAATAACAGTAAATCAAAATGAAAATGCATGATTTGTTTCTAAACTTTTTTAGGAAAATTGAGAAATTGAAAAAATAGCCCTCGAATACCGTGGTTGTGACAGTACGCATCAGAAGATTTCATTCGCTCAAAAGTTTAAAACTTTTGCTCGTTGAATTCAATTTTAGGACTACTGCGCCTCGATGGATTCCGGGAATGTGGACATCGTTTATGCGGCTCGTGTACAGCAATAAAGTATTAACTGCTCCATTTTTAGGAATGAAGGGTTCAAAACAAGGTCAAAAAAATTATGGCGAAGAAGCAAAAGAAGGCCGGTTGAAATTATAGTAATGGTCTAATACACACAAATGGCTCGTCGCAAGATTGCGATGGATGAGTGTAAGAGAAGTATGTTGGAAGAGACTGAAATATTTTTAATAAATATTTAAGGGCTTTTAATGAATGCACTGACTGAATGCACTCACGAATAAGAATGACCCTTTTGCCCTTCAAATTAAAGGACTGGCCCTTTTGATTTGAACTGTTCAAGCGTTCAAAGCTTTGTTCTCAGAAAAGCCTTCGATTTTTATCAATTCGGGATAAAATCGTCGTCAGGGGAAGATAGCAATGAATCGGTGAAAAAGGAGCGGCATCTTTTTTCATTATTGCCGTTGGTGTCTTCCACCCTGTTTCCTCAAAAGAAAAGGAAACGGGCAAGAAGTGGGAAAAGGAATTGAATTCCAAAAATAGAGAATGCTTTATGATATTATATGGTATTGAATGAATATCTGATTACAAGCAAAATATCCCCGAAAATCTGTTTTGCCAGACGTAGATATTTTATTTAAGTCTTGGAAGTTCCGAAAAATTATATCGGAAAAATTTATTTTAAAATAAATGATTTGTTGTCTAAATCTGTGCCTCCGGGAATTCCTAAAACGAATGAAAAATTACACTTCAATTACTTTTTACATCCTTCAACTTAAACAAATCAAATTAATTAAAAAACACGAAAAACCCTTTTTGTACTTGCATTCCGAGATTCTTTGCAAATTAAAATTATATTTAAAAGTAAAAATAATAGAATGAATAAATAACAGAAGCAATAAAAATCTTTAGAGCGAAATAATTGGAGCAAGTTTTAATACCAAGTATTTTCAGAGATAACGCTTATTATAATTTGATGATTATTTCATTCGTCTTTTAATTATTTCAGTCATATAGAAAGCGGTTATGTCAACATTTTGTACAAAAAATAATATTCGGTTTAGTTTTAGAACGATACTTTATTACTCGGGGGATATACAATTTACTTAGGATTACCTCCAAGGAAAGAGAAAAGTGATTTTAAAGAAAAACTCCAACAATATTATTCTAGAAAATCGATCTCATATTGAATTGTAAAAGGTTTGATTCGAACTGAAAAAAGCTGTTAGATTTTGAAACCAGTGTATTCGCGATTCGAAACGAAACTGCTTAATTTATAACGAAAACTTCAACACGAAAATTATTTACTAAGAGACAGATTCCGGGTTTGCTGAAAAAAGGCTTCAGAACATTAATTTTTGAGTATGAATTGAAATACGTTTCAAACTTTGGCAAGCATTGTTTTTATTACTTTTTACTAAAAGTTTCTTACTAGAAGTTCTTACTTTTAAAACGAGCGAATTTTCGTTGCCGATTCATGAACGTGTCGTAACTCATTCTTCTTCGCAATCCGCAGTGAATGCTGGGAATGTCTGCCTCGTCTCTCTCACTCACTCTTTCTTTCTTTCTCTCTTTCTTTCTCTATTTTACCGCTGTTACAACTAAAGATAGTCTTACAGGAACAAAAAAAAACCAGAATAATTCATGACACTGAACTTGAACTGCACGCTGGTGTCGATTTGGTTGTTTTCGTTTTTAATTTTTATCGTTGACTACAAAGCAATTATTATTTGAATGAGACAGCTTCCAACAACAACAGAACAACAGAAGCAACAACAATAGCAATAATGATTGCAAATAAATGAATAAATACGACTTTAGTGCTTACAAATAACTCGACGAACCTAATCATCATCTCCTTACGAAATAACAAAAAAAAAATAAATAAATAAAAGTTAAAAAAATTTATTCAACAAATAAAATAAAATTTTAGAAATTTTGCTGACACCGAATGAATTCTCTAAAGAATCGAATAAACAAAAAATAATATAAACAAACTTTAGGTACTTGTGAGTGCACTTTATTGAAATCTGTCTGTACGTTTCCTAAAAATTACTAATTCAGATTCGTAAGAGAAGAAACTGTTATGGAAGGGACGTTTTGGTATAGAACTCTCACGTGGAGACACGACGCCGACTATTTTGTCGATTCTTGGTCGACGCCGAGACAAAGCTTCCGGAATCGAATTCGAACCAACATTCCATTTTATTAAACACAAATGACCAAAAAGGAAATACAATTGAAATATTGAGTTGATTTAATTAGAGATTTTCTGTTAAACTGGTGGCCAAAATGTTAACATTTTAAGTCTTTCAATAGCATTTCTTATGAACTCTGTCGTATCTCCTGCGACTTTATGACTTCTAAAATTCGTATTAGATCGAGACACACGATTCAGATTTTGGAAAATTATATTGGAAATATTGTTAATGTTTGAGATTAAACGGATGCATCATTGACAAATGGTCATTATTATCACTTCTCCTATCTCTTTCCTGTCCGCCCCGCTGACTGGATTCAAAGACTTTTTTTCAATTCAGAGAATTTTTTTCTCTCTCTCGAATTTAACTTCCGTCACTTTCGTCAATTCATCTCTTCGACCTCTCGATTTTGTTCTTTTCGCTTAATTTTATTTGCACAAATGCTTATCAAGATTAGCGCTAAAACGCTAAAGTAGCTAATAAAATTCACCGACCACCAACAACAACAATCACATCAAACAAGCAAGCGTATTCCATTTCACTACTAGTTAAATAACATTTAGTTGTTGGTAATAATTTGGTGACCGACTAAATTGTTGCCTGTTTTTGCTGCTGTTTATGTGTTTGTTGCTACTTGTGCTGTTATCGTTGTTTCATTGCACGTTTGGTCTAAAACTTTATCAGTTCTTCCTTCTTTGTTTTGCATTAAGAGAAATCGTACACACGCTTCGTTCTAGGAGGGGGTGGGAGGATAGTTTCGATCTTTGATCCAGTAGATTTAAAGAAAACAACGCGTGTTTGCCATTTGCTTCAGTCAGCTCTAAAATTCAGCACAGTTCAATGTCACGCACAGTTCCAGCCGCCAAGATCAGTTCAATGGAATGCAGTGGTATCGCAACCTACAGGGGCGTGTTTCGCGATGCTATCGCACCACTTTCGCAGACTAAAAAATCGTTATGAATTTTTTCACGGAATCTTTAGTGTTGGATAATTTTCTTTGCTCCAGATACTTGTGCATACAAAAATAATTACGTAGTTGGGAAAATTTTTAAATATCGGACATTTTTCGGGGTTGCCGCTGCTCCCCCTGTCGACTCCCTTTGTCAGTCAACTATGCGATATAAATAATTTTGTGCTCAATAAAAAATTTTTATTTTTCATTTCTCAGAGAGAAATAGAAAAATACTTTCAAGGCTAACCGATTAGACCAAATACAAAACAAGGTTGAGAATGTTTGGAGAACAACAACAAAATTCGGCGCATGTACTTAAGTTTATCGGTTGTATCACTTTATCGTTTAGTTAGGGCGCTTTATTTACTTTCAAAAAGAAAAAGGAAGAACAAGCATTGAATTAATTGCTCGTGGCAGGAAGAGACAGAAAAAACTACGAAAAATTCCAAGGAAATTCGAGGGTTGTTTGTATATCTTTGAAAAAAAGAACAAAGAATGACAGAAAGAGGGAGTGAGAAAGAAAGAGAAAGAGAAAGAGAGTGAGAGAGAACTCCGGAACTCGGAGAATGGGAAATAGAATAAATTGCAAAATGTGAATGACCCTCGAAGCACGAAGTGAGTACGAGAATTAATCGATCTGACAAAGAAAGTGTAAACATTTGATAAAAATTCTACTTTTTTCTCAAGATAATATCGATTTATCCCGATAATTTTTTCTCAAAGGTTCTCAATAATTTCGACACCTTTTTGCAGAAACACCTAGTTTTTCAAAACGGTCATCTAATGCAAGCATCATCTCTGTTCATCTTCCACAAATCGTTAACAACTGAACGATTTCTTTTGGTTTGACGAGGAAAAATAATCAGGTGGACGGGACGGATATAACGAATAGAATGAATGAGGAAGCAACTTTTACTTTCGTCGAATGGGAATCCAAACACCCGATTGAAATGTTCTCACGACGCTACTTTTCTGAAATGCGAGCACAAACTACTGGACCCATCCTGCGCACGTATTTTTCATGACTGAATGTTTTTCGTGGACTTGCAGTCAACGATTGTTTAATATCATTTTACTGACTTATTTCACAAGACTCCACCGAAGAAGGAGGCTTTAGTTCTGATTTTAAAGCATTATATTTCCTCATTTATCACCGTCTATATCTCAGGTCAATTACTTTTGGAAACACCTTCAAAATCTAACCCACAACACGTTAGTCATCCTTCATTCAAATGTCCTAAAGGCCCTTCAACCGATTGTCAGTAAATTCAAATAGAAGAATGTTCGCAATGATGATCACAATAAATGATGGTCATAATAATTAATAAATAATCAAGAGCAATCTCGAAATCGGACCCTTTTAAAACACCTTCCACGAGATGTGATGCCTTGGAAACGTGGCGTACACGAAACAATTCAAACAGGGCACGTCACAAAATACAGAGACACGGTAAAAATTGTTTACCGGAAAATGCCAAATGAGTATTGCGAGTTGACTAAAATATTTCTTTACACTGGAAAAATATTTCCATGATTTTGAACATATTGAAAATATTGATGACATCTAATCGAGTCGAATTGTTGAACCGATAATGGCTCAGCACCTTTCTTTTTTATCCAAAAATGATTAAAACATTTTTGGCTGTTTAGGTAAGTTTCATTTCATTATGCGTTGTTCTCTTTTTTTTTTTGCTTGAAACAAAAATTCTATATTTCCTTTTATTTATATCATTCATTTATCTATCTTTTCATTTATCTTTCCTTTGCTTCCTTCTTTTTCTGCTGAGTAGAATTACATTCGCAACCGTACAATTATTTTCCGTTGCTTTTAACGTTTCGCACTTGCTGTTGTTGTTGTTGTTGTGATTTTTGTGACCGATTCGTCACGGTCGGGGTCTTCCTGCCTGCTTACGTACTCTTACTTTCATCCATTCTTACCACCCTTTCTCGTCTTGATCGATTTGTAATTTAACCGTCAATCTAAGAAACAAGATCAAAAAATTGGAAATGCCATTAATCGGAAATATTGAATCAAGAATGATGTTGTTGCTTAGTCCCTTTGTCAATCACATCGCGTCAAGGGATTTGTATCTTATAGAAGAGACCGTTGCCGCCTTTTTTGGTGATAACGGTAATTGCAATTGCGGTTGATCAATTAATCAAGCAATGACTGAATGAGGATCTGAATATTATTTCTTGGTTTTTGTTTAAAATTCTGAAAAATATGACATAAATATTTACTTTCATTCGTTTACTTTCGTTTAAAATCTATTTTCTATTTTCTTTTAAATAATTCTTTCATTCCAAAATGAAATACATTAGACAAATTTGATTTGATTTTTATACTTTTTATTCACTTTTTGATCGTATAATTTTAAATGTTGCTGATTCTTCTTCATATTTTCTTTCTCTTTTTTCCTTTTTCGTTATTTTGACGGTGTAAAGTTAGCTTAAAATCTTTGTGAGTTTACGTTTCAAGCGAATGGAAAAGATAAATTGTTTTCTTTTACTCTATCTCCCTATCTTGTTCTTTAACATGCTAATTTTTTTATTTTCAATTATCTCCAAGTGTCTATGATTTTTATAATAAAGTTTTTGATGGGTAGTTTTTCTCCAAGTGCATTTCGTTTTGACAACAAGTCACAAAATATATTGATTGGTTTTAAACACACGCAAATACACGTACATTTTGCAGAGATTGCGAACTTGCGTTTGCAATTCCTTGACAATTGTAATAACTTTTGACAAATTTTGTTTCTGAATTTTGGATGCGTTTCGGTTAAAAATTAATAATTTGTTGTTGTGTTCTATTCATTTTACAAGTAATTATTTTGGAATAATTTATTGAAATGTTATTTTCATGTAATAGATATAGAACGAGAAATACGAGCAGCAAACAATAATCAAATTCTTCCACACATTCTAATTATTGTTTGCGCTGAATGTGCTTTTGAGAAATAAAACAAAACAATTTTTTAATTTTTTTAAACATCAAGAAGAGTAGTGTTTTGTGTTATTTTTCATTGAATGCATTTGCTTTAGTGTCTGTTAAAAATAAGGGAATAATAAATTAATTAAGAAAAAAGTGAAATTAATTCAAAGTCTTCCCTATGCATTTCAATGTAATGCACAAAATAATTTGATATAAACTAAAAAAATGCAAGGGCAAAATTCTTGTGGTTGTGGATTCCTGGATGCAGTTTCTCCCATCCTTATTTATTCAATTTCATTCTCTTGTCGGCTTCGTGGATTAAGTGAACCTTCCCTTCCTTACGTTCCTTGAATGTCTTTGTTAGGCTTAAGCACTTTAGTTCGTAGAACTACGAAGGAATCCCTTGCTGTGTATTATCATCCCCAATGGTGTATTCGAAATCACCAAAAACTAACAAAAAGATGACAAAAAAGCAACAAAACGAAATTGGAGGAAAACGGCATAGCGAAATGAAAACATTTCCATGCGGCGCGAGTAAAGCAAAATACACTCGAATAAAAAGCAATATCGATTGAAATGAAAATTAAAAGAAAACAGTTTGGAGATTTTTTGCAATAAAATTTTAACAAATTTCATTCCGTTTTATTTTGGGATTTTTCTTCGGGTTTTTGTTGTTCATCCGTTTGCACTCTTCGTGCGCTATCGTAAAAATTATATGAATTAATTAATAATAATATTAATAAAAATAATTCCTTTTAAATAGTAACTGTATGCATAAGAATAATAATAATAATAATTAAAATAATAATAATTACAATTATCGTAATAGTTTTCTTTTGTTTTTGTAATTTATAATCATGTAATAATAATGTAATAATTGTATGCAATAGTAATTGTAATTATAGTCGCGATCATAATCATAATTTTAATAACAGTACTTGTAAGAATAATTATTCAAAAGAAAATTTAAACGTTTATTTTTTTTTTGGCTTTTTAGATTTTTGCTTTATTCACTTAAATTAAACAGTTTTTATCCTTAGCGTTATTTTCTTGTTTGGACTATTTACAAATTAAATTCCTAATGGGTTCCTCTCGCTTTCTGCCTTAATTATTAATAATATACACGCTTTTTCTCCTAACTGTTTTATATATTTTTAAATCCTTTTATTTTTTAAAATTTTTTTTATTTATTTTTTATGTATTTATTTGTTTTCTAATTGAAAGCATTCAATTCTTATACAGTATTTGTCTTATGTATTTTTATTGAATTTTTCCAATTTTTTTTATTGCACTGGGGCAAAAAGATCTGTAAGCTTGAATTTTGGTGGATTGTTGAAATTATAAATTAATCAATTATTAATTACATAACATGCATAAAAATAGAAAACAACAAATTTAATATTTCAAAAATAACTTTACACAATTTTTAGAGATTTTTATTGTTTTGGATCGTTAATGGGGTCCAATTGAGTGTTGGCAATTACATTGTATAAAACTTAAAAAAACCATAGATAGTATAATAAAGTTTAGATGAAATAATGCCTAAACAACGATTCGGGATTTTTAAAAAACTAATAATTTTCCAAACACAATTCGAAGTGACAAAACGAAATACGAACGCGATTCTAAATAGGCGCAACAATTCATAAAATCTCATAGAAGAATATCATGAAATTCTTTTCTAATTAAAACTTATTTTTTACAAATTAAAAAGAACAAACTTATACTATTGAAAAAGCAGTTAAGAAGAAGGAAAGGAAAATTTGCTAATGAAAATCAAATTTTTTATTAACAAAAAATTGCAAAAATTGGGTAAATCGCCATAAGTTAATCGGTAAAAACATTGAACAGCAATTGTAAGAAATAGAAGGAGGAATCGTTAATTGGGTTGCGTTCTTCCTTTCTTGTCTTTTGCCTTCGTCCCTTAACAAGTAGACTGCATACTAATCTTCGCCCCACCTGCATTATTCTCAGCCTGCTTCCTTTTCCCTCACAAGCGATCTTTCATTTCTACATTTTCCCACATCTTTTTCTATATTTTTACGCACTACCTTTTGTGCGATTTCGTTGTTTGCCCTTAACTTCTTCCCCTTATTTCTCTTCTTTCCAACTCCCTTTTTTAGCTCATATTTTCATAAAGTTTTAGCAAATCTCAATCTCAATTGCGATGCCGAAAACCTGATTTTTTGCAGTGTAAAAGTATCGCATATCGGATGGCTATTGCGAGTGTATGGTGTATGGAGTCACGTGTATGTATGCATATGCGTCTCGGTACACGTGAGTATTCTCCGTTGAATTCTGTTGGGTTTACTTGGAAATGAAATGAGAGAAGTTATCGCCACTTTAAGAGAGTTGGTTAACTTCAACCTGAATTTTGAGGACACTCCTTCTCTCCCACATTTGGTTTCACTTCGTCGTTTGTCGTCGATTTTGTCGTTGTTGTTTACCCACTGCAACGAATGCAGTTGCTTGTGGTTTTTGTACAATTTTCTTGGCCGCCGTTCATTTCTAGCGCTTTCTTCATTATGAATTATAAGAATAATTTAATTAAGTTTTAATTAGCAAACGCTTAGAAATTAAAAGCAAAATCGTGTATGGTTTATCTTAAACTTTTTCAAAATCTCCAGTTGCCCACGGGACCGCCTACCCAACCGTCCTTTTCAATTTGCCAATATTTCTACTCCTCCTCTTCTTCTTCTTCCTGTGGCTATGCCTTTGTTACCCCAATCGTATTTATTTGCATTTTTGCTTCTTTAGATTTAATTTAGTGTAAGGAGAATATGTTGTTGTTGTTGGTTTTTATATTTTTTAGAAGAATATCAACACGTTTAAAAAGTGTGTGATTTTCAGTCTCACGTTTCTTGTTTTTGTATTACTACGCTTTTTACATGTGCAATATTCGCGCCTATACAACATGAATTATATGTGCGTACACGCATACATACGCACGCTTTGTTATTGTGAGTTTTCTTCTGCTAACACATTTCGTTGCCAAAAAACCTCCTTAAGAACCAAGCTAGTACTTGCCTCTTCAACGTCGGCTTACTTACAGACCAGTGTCCTTTTGGTTCACACGATCACGTCATTACTTCTAAGATATCTTGACACGATCGCTGTTGACCTCTTCCTTTTCCTTCTCCCCGCTCTTACACTTCTAATTTCACTTTGTGTACTTGAACCTGTTGTGTATTTGTTGCTGTTCCCGATGATGTTGTTGGCTGCGTTACTGTTGGTGCTGCGGTGGACGTCGCTGTTACTGTGACGCCCGCTGACAATGTTGGATATTTGTGCGCTGCAGTCGCTGCCGCCACCATGGCTTGCAACTTGCTAGGCGGCGGAGTCGGTGACTTTTTCGACAAATTCAACGGCTGTTGTGTGTCAGCAATGTCGACCTTCAATTCAAGCAGACGCGGTGAGTGTAGTGCTGACGGTGAGGGACGTGGCGGTGAAACAGAAGTGGAGTGTGGTGACTGGAAATACTGGCAAGGTCCGCCACTGGAGGATGAGGTGGATGAGGATGATGAGGAACCGTTGCTACTGGGCGATATCGACTGCTGGCGTTGGTTGTTGCTGGTGGTCGTAATGACTGAGTGACTCTGCCAGCGTGCAGCTGCAATTGGCGGCGGGGGTGAAGTTAGTGTGACGCTGGTTGTCGACGGAGACGCGCTGCTGTTGGAATTGGTCGAAGTGGACGATGAAGCAGGAGAAGAGCTGTTGGTGACGTAGACCGCCTGCTGCTGGTGGGATGAATGTATATGCTGAGGGGCTGGACTGCGGCTGCCGGGATTATTGGGTGAACAAGCTCCCAGGATGTTTGAATTTGAGCATGTCGATGGATCGCGCATCAAATAGTTTTGGATTATGTCAGAGCGCTTCATCTGCTCGGGTGTCATTCGCGGCTCGGCCATTAGGCTCTTTGCAAGCACTGAGTGTGTACTGGACAGAATTGAGTGCTGATGTTGTTGCTGAGTCGGAGTAGAGTTGGGTCGCTGCTGTTGTTGGGGCTGGTGGTGCTGAAGTTGCTGATGTAGATTCTGCTGCACCGACGGTAAGGCCTGACGCGTTAGATGCATATGAAGCTGACTTTGCTGGTGTGGGATCGGGGAATGAAGGTGAGGTGTGGTCGCTCCTGGTGAGGAGGCTGCTTGGGGCTGCAGTGGTGGAGTTGAAGTGACTGTCTGCGGTGTGAGTGACGATGACTGCACTGGAATACCAGCTGCAGCACTTGTGCTAGTGGTTACTGGGATCTGCTGGACGTTGCAAGCATTGGTTGAGCTGCTAGCGTCCGCCTCGGCTGTCTCGAACTCGCGGTGACGCAGTGCACGGAACTTCTTGTGTGGCTTGTACGCTTCATCCATGAGCGAGTTGGTATCATAGAGTGGCGGAGCCTGAAGAACGCGTTTTAAAACAGGCATATCTTCGACGATTTGGCGTTTGAGTGTAATTGGGTTTGAGCTAGGCGACAGAGATGTCGACGTAGGTGCAGTGACGTTTAGTTGTGGAGAGCGTACCGGCGACACTGAAACTGTAACATGGGTTGTAGAGCATTGGGCGGTTCCTGATTCTGTGCAATCAAGGGCATCATCGACACTAGATCGAGGACTGGAGCAACTAGAACTACCACCCGAACTGACAGCCTTACATTCGGTCTTTTCGTTTCCGGATTCTATGCCAGAATCTGTAGGTGAGTCTAGCTTACGATAGCGATGCTGATGCTGGGGTGGTCCAGTCGAAGACGTTAAATGATGGTGAAGTTGTTGATGAGAATGTGAGCGCACAATGGGTGTGATTGTCAAGCCGTTCTGGGTGAGGTGAGAATGAGAGCCGACGATGTCCAGATCGGCTGTAGAGTCCCCGGACGATCCGGAGCTAGCGCGATTTCGAAGAGGACAATTCCCCGACAAAGAAGCGGCTAGTAGGGGTGCCGAGGAAGCCAAAGATGTCTGGGCATGGTGATGAAGGTGGGTGGGGGCAGTTGATGAGGTGGTATATTCTAGATCACCGGACTCAGTGCTTGATACTGAGCCAAGGGGGCTCTTGGTTTCAACATCCATCCGGGCATCATCCCAATTAGAACCTGGGCTCTTAGAGCCAGGCGGCTGTTCGTCGTCCATGGTCCACATTTGTTGTCGTAAAAGCTCTTTGTGTTCTGTACGAAAAACCACGAGTTTCTCGGTATGCAGAGTGCTGAGTGTGCGTAGGTCGGGCATAGTTTCCAGTAGTTTAGCCATGAACTCCGGCTGGTCAGGACGGTTTT
Organism: Physocephala rufipes; assembly: GCA_963966595.1. Classification (NCBI taxonomy): domain Eukaryota; kingdom Metazoa; phylum Arthropoda; class Insecta; order Diptera; family Conopidae; genus Physocephala; species Physocephala rufipes. The sequence continues at coordinate 14,528,496 of OZ016503.1, forward strand.
GATTAATAATCGTTTGCAGACAACATTTAAGGCGGCTATACATCTTTTCAACCAGTTCGATATTGCGCAAGCCCGGGCGATCGGGTGTAATCAAAACAATTGCACAGAAGAGGCCAACTTCGGCATCTGATAAATTCATAGAATTCATTCGCTCTGCGAAATTGAAAGTGGAATCCACGAGAAAGCGAGCATTGGCGCCATTTTGGATAGCATCACGTCGCATGACCTGACCATTCAGACAGATAATGCTATTGATAGAAGAGTCAAACATGCAAATAAGGCGTACGAAGAGCGCATCGAAGAGTCCCGCCTTCAACAGTGTGAACTTGTCATCCTGCGTCAGTATCTGAAAACCGGGAATCATACCGGCAAAATCGATAACTCCACGTATGACGTGAGCGAAGCGTTGAGAGAACTCTTGTTCGGACTGAAGCTCGGGAGCGGGATTTAGGGGACATGCCTGAAATTAAAGGAAAACGAAATTGAAATTCATAATTTATGAATTAAGATAATTATTATGATTAATATTTATTACATAAAGTTTAACAAAGAAAACAGATCGTTACAAAAACGCCATCAATCATAAAATATAAAAGTATAAATAAGGAGTAGAGTAAACGCCAGAGTTCATGTCAAGTTCATATAGTCCCAAACGGAACCGCTTCCCATCATCTCTGAAGGGAAACCACGGGATCAAAACATCTCTACACCCATCCCCCACGTGCCACCGCAGTGCCTGCAATGGGGTTCTGTCTCCATTGAAAGCGCGATACTTTTCACCACCGGATTTCCCATTACGTTTCGCTGCAAAAACTTTTAACAAAACGAATCAACAGGCGACCATGTTTCAACAAAAAGCTTCGTGCGGTAAACGAAAGTAAAAACTACAAAACAACAAAACAACAAAAGAATCGGAGAACACACAATGAAAGAGAAGAGAGAGAGAGAGCAATTCTACGGTAAGATAGAGATTGTAGCGAAAGTGACTGAACGTAATAAAAATGGCGGAAGAATGAGTCCGCGACGAGAACCGTACTGAGTCTAGAAAATGTAAAGATTCCATTAGAAGGGCGTTACAGTCAAGGGCGACGAACCAGAGTTCAAGGTTTTGTAGGTTCGTGTGGCTTATGCTATTGTGAGTGTGGCACCAACACAAACGAAAGGGCGAATACAAATGGATGTAATTATTGTGAGTTGTCGGTTAGGCAGCTTTTTTCATTTTGATTTCTGTTACAGAAAATGAAAAATTTCCGAGAAGAGATAATTTGTTTTTGTTTTTACTAAGAGTAGTCGTCACAAGAAAAGCAATTACGGTGGAAGATTGTTTAAAGGGATTAAGGGGCTGGGGCTGAGTCAGTTCGAGCAGAGCAAGTGTTCAAATTTAAATGTAATGAACGCTGGTCGTTCGAAATCGAATCCATGACTTTGAAAAATATTTTATGATAATTAAATTAATTTAATTAATGCTGTTTACTTTTTAAAATGCAGTAGAATGCAAAATTGCGCACCAGACAATACTGCATACGCTCGGCTGTGACTTTATACCCGATTAAAATATTTATGACCCCCGATCCAGTCATCAGAAAACGCCCGAACTGAGCAGAACTTTTACTTACGCTGACGTTTTTTCATGTAATCAATTTCTGGACGGTTTGATCGAACACCGTCTTCCTTACTTTACTGATAATGTTATCTTTAATTTTGCTAAAGGTTTATAAGAATTCTCCGCTGGCAAATATTGGAGACTGTACGTAGACAAGAACGAACAGAAAGAGAAAGGCGGATAGAGAGAGCGAGAGGGTCAATGGCAATGTACGCGCGGTTTCCAGAAATGTTGTTAACTTCAAAGAAACCCAAAAATGTATAATTTTTTCTTGTTGGCAAGTGTATACGTGTACACGTGTGTGGGTGTGTGTATGCGTGTTTGTGCTTCTGTGTGTTTATATGTGTGTGTTTGTATTTGTGCGTGTGTGCGTGTTCGAAATTGGTTTATTATAAACACAAACAAGGAAGAATAATTATTAATTATTTCAGCTTTTTTAATTTTTCTGCTGACTTTTTTGTTGCCTTCGGAATCTAATTAATCGTATCTAGCACAGCGTCAAGCATCTGCTTGATTGTCCAGAAACGGGGCGATTGACGATCAGAAACCTTGAAAATCGTTTTTTCTTCAACAATATTTTATATTGATATTGCTCCTATCACTGTTGTTGTTGTTTTCAAATTCCAATATTGTTGTATTGTTGCAACTGTTTTCTGCCTTGCATTTATTTTTGCACTCTCATTCGCTCTTTCGTTAATTCGTTAAGTGTAAATGACCGACTAAATCTCGTTTCATGTAATGACGAAGTGATGGAAGTAATGAAAGAAGAGCAAAATAATTTTTTATTTTCTGTTTACTTCGGCGCAATCCAACGAAGCGGTCTAAGTTGTCGACGAAGCGACTTTCATTTAGTTGAAAACGCTTTCGTCATAGAATTCGTCTCGTTCTGACCTTGAGATCTAACATTTTTGTTATAAATACATGACGAACAAGTTTACGCAGCCCCGACGGGCAACAAATTCTTAAAAAAAATAATCGGGGTAAAGACAAAATATACAAACGCCAAGTTAAAAAAAAACACTAAAACAAATAAAATTTAACACAAACCAAATAACGCAAACGAAAAACAATAAAAAACCAGAAGTTGATTTTATAATAAATAATATTTTATTCTTGTTAGTGTTGTTGTTGTTGTTGTTATTCATATAAACAAAGAAACTAGAAGTTGTAAGGAAAGAATTTGTCGTAAGTTGAATAATAGAACTAACAAAAAGGCGAATAGAATGAACAACAACAATAACAAGAACAGCATTAAGCCCAACCCAAAGCGAATAAATTATGACTGTATATTTGTAGAACAACAACAAAAGGCTATAACAGAAACAACAATTTATTTCCTCATAAGAGTTACAAGGTCATCGTCCACTCGCTACCGTCGTCACCGTACTCGCCGCTGTAACTGCAACCTCGTCTCCGACGTTCGTATGTCAGTCCTATGTTTGGCATTAGATACGTTTGCCGATGTCGTAATGACGTTTACAGTTAGAACTGTTCGAATGATTTCTGTCAGTAGATGTGTGTGTAAGGGTGTGTGGATGGGTGTGTGTGCGTGCCTGTGTGCATGCGTGTGTGCGCCATTACCTTCAATTATATTTATATAATAATTATATTATGATTTAAAATTTAGTGCGTTTGTGTGTAGGTGGTATTGGTGTAAATTTACAGCACGATTTCAGCGCTCAATGTATTTCCGCTTCGTCGACATCAACAAAAATTCAACTGTCAATAAAAACTGACAATATAGTTCGCTAATGATTGTTTCCTTATCATAAAAATATGTGATTTATGGACGAGCATACATTCCTTTTGCAAGGTCTTGCCTTGGTGCCACCTCGCAAGATCAGCGATGTCGATGACGGTCAAGGTGTTGAACTTATCTGTTTATATTCGACATTTTGATGTATCAGCCATAGATACTAACGTGTGTGTGTGTGTTTGATTGGATACATTTCTATCATCATATTTCTATTTTTCGTTTTTTTAATTGCTAGCCGTAATTGTTTTACGCGACCGAAAGCAACGAAAAAATCATTAAGAAAAGCAATATTTCAAGGTGAAAAAATGGTCGATTCAAGGTCGATTTGGCTCTCTCATTCTATCTGTTGTTGATCCAGAAGTCTTAAATGGAGTTATTTCGGTTAAAATTTAAAAGTATTCATTAAAAAGTTAAAATTAAATTCCTTTGGAGCAGTATTTTTTGTGGACTAATTACCAATAAATCTCGACTGGCGGCTTTGAATTCGTTTCATTGTTTTATTTGCTCAAGTTCAACAATCATTAAGTTCTCGAAAGTTTTCATTAATTTCACTTTTGATTAAGTTTACTAAAATTTCGATAGAATTAGAAAAATTCTCTAAGTATAAACGTTCGTGAACTATTCAAAAGGCTTTGTTGATTTCTAGCTGATTTTGTTAAGATGCTTTCATTATACTCCGAAGAATATTCTGAATGGAGTCATAAAGAAGCTTTCTTCTGTTTCCGTTTTCTTCAGTTTCGAAGTAGTATCTTTTGGTAGGTTTTTCCGTTGATTGCAATAAGTTTTATTGTTCGAAAAATAAAGATAAAGATAGAGAAAAATAAAGAAAAAATAATGATTTACACGGTTTCAAAGATTTTTGAGAGAAGATTCAGGTTCTGAAGAAATTTCTTCAAGCTATCCAGAGGCTCTTGTAAGTGTCTTATAATCAGAAAAAAATGCATGAGATTTTCATCCAACAAATGATGATTGCTGTGAAGAGCATAAAACACGTTCGTTATGTTCTCCTCGACTTAATTAATTCATTCAGACTAAATCTAACCTCTACACATTAATAGATTTTGCAGATGTTAATTGCGTCCCTGAAATGCTCAGATTTGTGTCTTCCTCTTCGAAATTCGTGGAAGGCTCTACGACATCCACAAGCACATTCCAAGTTGCTCGTAGTGATAACGCAAGAGAAAACACAGAGACGAAATGATTTTTTTAAGTTGAAACTAGCAGAGAATCACAATAACAAAAGCAGCAATACATTAACAAATATAGCAGCTTTTTTAACACGATCGCCGATAAGTCTTTATTCATTAATAATGGCGACACGTGCGACCTTGAGTCGATCTGTTATTATTATTCTGTACCGCCCCATCGCATCGCATCATTTCCTTCTTTCGATTCACTTTTCCACTCAGTCTTTTTCACAACTACGAAATCAAATTAACGAACAACAACAACAATTAATTCCGCTGATGCTGCTATTGCTGTTCTTATTTCAGTTCTTCCGCCGCGACGATTATCGTCAAAGGTACTGGAGCGCAAGATTGTACGTATATAAAATAAATAATGTTTAGAATAAGAAAAATATGAAGCGCGGCGATAGCGCCATGAGTCAATGTTTAAAATTGCCCGAAAAATTGTTGACATCGAGTGCTTGAGAGGATGAGGATGAAGAAGAAGAGGATGAGGAATGCACGAGTTTTAAAAATTTGATTGTGCGAATGGGTATAAGTCGGTGTTAGTGCCAGTGGTTATGGCGAAAGCGTATTGATATTAAACACGAGCGGTTAAATTATTTGCGATAAAGGAAAAAATTCGATATCAAAAATTTCATCACTTCAATTATAATCAGATTTATTCTGCGATTCCTGCTCGTAAGCAAACAGTCGATGATGTCGCCCACTATATGCCCCGCGTCGCTTTAATATTCCCACTGCCGAAGTCTGAATCATTAAAAGGAATTCTCACCGAAAGCTGTTTCAAAAGGCTCTGACGGCGATTTTAAAGATCATAAGAAGGAAGTTGAGTATGATTCCATGCTCGTCTGGTGTCTGCAATATCACGGTCCGATATCATCGTCGTTGAGAAGAACTACAAGTCATTAATAAAGCAGTTGTTATTACTTTATTTATTGTCCATGGCTGCTTCTGCTAGGGTCATTTTACTATTGCCAATGCATTATATACTTGTCAACCTCGTTCAATCAATTACTACAGAGTAAAACAAACGGAAGGGAGTCTGTTTATAATTTTCGTCTCTCTCCTTCTCTGCGATCATTTCCCGTCTGTTAATACTTTTAAGACAGTTTTATCCTCGTCTTATCGTCCTCTCGTCTTAGCACAATGGCGCCGGAAATCAGTCATACCGAATCGCTTGTATTCTCTACCGATCTTGTACGTTCAACGAATCCTATTAATATTTATCGCAGCCCGACCGTGGTCAGATTCCTGTAGCAACCCCAGACATGGCCTGGAAATGCGTTAAGTGAATAACGGCAATCGAAAGAATTGCGTGCCCATCTTTTTTAATGCTGAAATCAAACTCGCAGACATTTGTGGGGATAAAAGAGACAATTCAAGTCGTCCCCGAGGTTCATAGTTCTTTATTTAGTTTTTATGCGCTTCACGACATTCCCGCATCGAAATAATGTAATATTAGCTCCAATAAGTAAGTAAATTTGCCCTCAGTGGTGGCAACGTTGAAATAATTGGCAACGTTTTTGAAATTTTTAATTCAGCCCGGATTATATGAAGGGTCGGTTGAAACCTATACTGCTTTGTTTACCTTCACTGTACCGTTACAATTTACTTAAGGTACGAATCACTAATTACTAATTACTAGTTACTTAAGGTAATAATCACTGATGTGATTGGTACTTACCAGTAATGTTGGCATCGAATAGGAGGGACAATCGCGAGCCCTCTGGCGCATCGCGGCAACCTTTTCCTTCGTAAATTCACACGTGTCCAGATGGGCGCGTAATACGGCGGCAAGTAGGCGTGGCTGGTCGTCCAATTCTGTGACTAAAGCGCGCTGTTGGCCGCGGTTTTGTGTGCTTTGCTGCATGGCGGCTAAAATGCGCGCCTTCTCGCGCTTCGGCACGCGACCAAATCGCACCGCTACAAAGAAAGAGAGAAAGAGGGAAAATATTAATAACATGATTGTATAAACCTTGAAATTTAGGAAAGAGATAAAAAATGTGGAAAAGACATGAAAAATTTCCAGAAAACCAACGTTGATCGAAGACGAGTAAAGAGGAAAAAGTTAGTTAAGGATTTCAGACAGGTGGAATAATGGACAATGGAAGATGTTGTGTCGCTGCGACACAAGATTGCTGTTCCCGCTTCCAGTGCTGCCGTTTTAATGTCATTTATATTGTGGCAGGTGGAAACTGTTTTATATTGCTTTTTGTTTTTGCTGGTATTGTTGTTGCAATTTACCTCTGCGTCTTCATATTGTTGGTGTTGTTTCCACCGGTTTTCGTTGTTCTTGTTTCCCCCTTTAATTAATAAAGATGTGTTTTAGCGGTTGTTGCACCAGATGACAGATGGTTACCATACCGTGTAATGATCTCCATTGTCTGGTGTTGTTGGTGTTGTTTGGTCTTGTAACGGAAGGACATGGTTTCGTTTAACATATTTCGGTGTCCGTTGAGAACAGGTTCAGACGTTGCACTCAGTGCCATCGGCAGCGCTCATTTTATGCCAGCGAGTAAGACGAAAAGTGCAGTCAGGCAGAAATTAATTTTGTGTTTTCGGAACCAACTTTTAAGACGATCATTATTGCAGGATAGTCAGTTAAGAACAACAACAATAAACTGAAAGGGAAGCAAAAGTATTGCACAAAGTCTGACATAGTCTCACACATCACAAATGATGAGAGGGTTTCTTAAATGAGGTCAGTCCCATTTACGTTCGGAATGGATGGCAAGACAATTGCGTCGCCGTCTCTGCATGTGGTCATATAGCACCACTTTCTTCATGACAATAACGGTGGCGATGGCGATAATGATGGAAATTGTGCGTGGCGATTGTGCTGATGGTGATTGTCAGGATAAGGATAATTTTGTGGACTAAAATTCGACACCGTATCCTGAGCTTATTTTAGAAATCCCGATAGGATTATTAAAAACTCCCGCTAAAGCAAATATCGTCGGTCCATTCTGAGCCGACGGACGTTTTCCAACCAACTTTTCACTATTTCTTTTCCCAGTTTTGGTTGTTCTTGCTGTTAAAATACTAAATTCAATTATTGGCATACTCTATACTTTTCTCTGCACAAGAGAAAGCTTTGCTCGGTTTTGTTGCGTCTATATATCTTCAATTTTAAAAGAAACTAGAACAAGAAAAGTAAAAAAGGAAAAGAGAATAGAGTGAGAAAGTGAGAAGACGATGACAACTGCTCTGAAAGTCGTTTCCACGAGCGTAAAGCAACAAGAGGAACAACAAAATGGAAGAAGGAAAAGCAAAAGCAACAAAAATTTGACAGAAGTAAATGATGTTGAAGGAAAAGGAAAAAGAAAAGAGAAGAGCAAGAGTAAAAAGATGTAGACAAAGACAGAGATGGGAAATCGTTAAATATTTCATTGTTTTGATAACAAGATATCATACAAAATATTTCAACAATAACCATTTGTGCAAGTTTCATCGATAGTTTTTCTCTTCCTAAAAACACAAATGTCACTAAAAGAGACTGAACGGTGTTTTCACTATAGCGTTAGAGGCCCAAACGTTTTTAAATTAAAGAATGTAACCTTAAATCATCACGAAAATCATTGCCAGATCAAATGATACTCGAGTTCTGACAAGTAAATGATCAACTCTTTTCCATCCCCGGTTTACCCTCTCTCTCTGTCTCTCTCGTCCTTCTCTAACCATATCTCTCATTCTCCCTCTTTCATTTTATGAGATTTTTATTTAAACAACAGTAAACCATGAAAGCAACGCTCAGTATGCACAGAGATAAAAATAATAACGCTAAAGAGTTGTAAAACTTTTTTAAACAACAATGACGACAACAATTTCTAATCAGCAGTCTGACAAAAACAGAAAACCGAAAAGTGAAAGAAACTTTTCAGTACTAAAAATGGGAGTAAATTGCTTGTGCGATACGAGTGTATTCGCGCAAAGAGAAAACTCGGCAAAGTAACAAAGGAATACAAAAAAGAATAGATCGAGACTCCATTAAACAAACTTGGCCACGAAGGAGCTAGCTATTGGTAGGAGAAAAAACTTCGCTATGCGATGGCACAGTTACTTCGGTAAAATTTGGGTCAAACGAAAAGGAAAGTATAGAAGAAAACCAGAGCATGACGACATATGAAACGCATGACATAGGGGGGAAACGCGAGTATTAGTGTTGATCTTATTGTTAGTGTTTTTAGCCAATGAGTTATTGTATTTGTATTTGCGAAAGCTTGATATGATGCTGTGGATTATACTCGGTCGTGTTCCAAGAAAAAAAAACTCGGATAGACTCGAAAAAAGTTGGCCGCAATAAAAACGCATGACTTCACGGGGCGGTGATGGGACAAAAAGAAGCAGAAAGGGCAGAAATCGCACACAAAGAAAGTTTATTGAATTTGACAAAAAGCGGCCAACAATCACCAATTTTTTTGATCCATTCGAAAGAAATAGAAAATGACACAAATGTTGATGAAGTGCTCAATATCTGCTCGTGGTGACTGGTCGAGACAAAATGGGTCAGCGAGTTTTCTAGCGGCAGCAAGACACTAAAATTATAAAAACGCCAACAAATAGAGAGAGAGTCTGATAAAAGGTAAACAAACACTAATTGAAAAAGGAAATCAGAAAATGTAAAAGAAAATATAAGAAAGTGAGTCTTGTGAAATTGGAGCAAAAGTGGGCCGCTAAGGCCATCTAACGCTATGGATTAGCATGGAAATTATTCGAAAAAGCTGGTTCGAATCTTGGCCATTATTTTTGAATGAATGAGAGAATTCATAAAAGCGATCTTGAAAATCGAGAACAGTTTAAAATGTATTGATGCATGAAAAGCATTTTAGAAAAAATCCAAAGTGAGAGCGATGGAATGGAGAAAACGTGCATTTAACTAACCGAAAAAGCAATTTGACTGAGTGTTCCAAATATTTACAATAGACTTCGACAACTCGTTATACCGAGCGACGCCAGCGACATTATCACTATTTTCATTTTCATCATTGAAAAAAGTTGCTGAGCATTTTTGTTGTTGATTCGCATAAACGAAATTTATATCGCCAACCTCGACGATAGTGCCTCGACGCAGAAAAGAAATTTTATCTTCGCTTTACTTGCTTTGCTTTCGTTTTATTAATTTCTTGGCGTTTTCATAAACTACTTTCAAAAAATCGTGTCAAATTGTATGAAAGAAGAATTTATGTGAATATTGAGCGGATTTTGAGGTTAATTCGAGAAATGTTTAGAAAAACTAATTGATTTACGTCCGCTGATTAGCTAAATAGAATTTTATAGAAATCGAAACGAACGAACAATTTGAAGACACATGTTTTAAGAAAACTTCAATGTTTTTAATTTAATATCTATTAATTTTTAAAACTTGATTTAAAAATATTACTAGCGCACTTTTATAATCAGATTCAAGTATACTTTTTTATTAAAAAATCATGCTTTAAGAAAGAATGTATTTGTTGGCATTTATAATCGACTTAAAGCGCGTTGTATGGGCTAAAATATGCTTTTGTTTTAACAGTTTCTCAAGGTGTAATAAGCCTCCTAGAATTGACTTTTCATATTCAAAACTGTGGCAGAAAATTTGGTTTTGTACAAATGATAAGCCTCGGATGGTCCAAGTGATTTGAAAATGTTGTACCATTTAGAGGTTCCTTAAGTTCGTAGAGTTAATGTATATAAAAGGGTTCGTGAACATTCGAAATGGGTGACGTGAATTTACACAATCGATACTGTTTGGAAAACGACGCCGTCAAATTGAAATCCTGGAAACGCAGAAGCTCGGTAACAAACGAGATTAGTGTCTGAGAGCGCAAAAGTTTTAGTAATTTTGCATTCATTTGGAAGAAACGCACACCAAATCGACACAGAGGACTTTTACGATAAGGGAATCAAATTAAGGCAACCAAGCATCCGTAAGCGTTCGCAAGCATCCTACAGAAAAATTATGCAACGTACCGTACAGGGTGAACTACGGTCAAATATTTGTCTTTCAAGTAGAGCAAACTTCACTTATGATTGTAAAAGTAAATAGTTCAAAGCATACTTTAAAATTAGTGTATAGTTTAGATGAAGTGTACTTTAATATAGGATTGTAAACATGTGCCATTCATTATAAATGTATATCTAAAAATTATTTTCAATTTCGTGTTCTTTTCACAATTTTCGATTAACGAAATTCTGAAAATAGTTCGATCAATTTTTTTATATCAAATATTTTATATCTTGTGTTTAAATTTTGTTACACGATATCATTTCTAATACCGTGAACAATCTTCAGACGTACATTATTGTAAGATATGAAATGGATTCCATATGTTTGAAATGACCGAAACAAATCGAGATGGAGATTTATGGGAAGGGAATCGGTTGAATTTCCTATCCTTTTTCTAGATATATTTCGGAAAATCTTGTCCGTATAATTTTCTCCACCGACAACCCCAATATTTATTGGTTTTACTTAAACAGCCACCGTTGGGTTAACGGAATTTTGAAATAGGAAAAAAGTGTTATTTTCAGTCAATTTATTCCAAGACTTACGGGCATTATGATAATTAACGTTCCCTTTCAGGATACCCTTCAAAATCGGTAATTCCTCTGTCATTTTGTTCAATTTATTTATATTAATTAAATATATTTTTTAATTCTTGCTAAAGGAAATATTTTAAATATAAACTTTTTAGTTTTATTCCTTGAGTTTTAGTTCTAATTATTTTCACATATTTCTTTATAAATATTTTGTTATTGGAATTAATCTTCTGTTATCATTCTTCTAAATTGACGACGACTGAGTTTAATCCTGGCTTGACTGATGATAAATGCATTAGTTTTTTTTGTTTTTAGTGTTATGACTTTAGTAGATTTCTGATAATTTTTTTCGGTTTAATTTTCTTTTTACTGTATTTATTAATTTTTTATTGGTAAATAATGCAAAAATTTGTATGAGCCATATATTTTTTATTCTTATTTTTATGGAATAAAATCAGGTACTCTTTTTCTGGTTTGTTTACTTGTTTTCTTCATAAAAAGTTTATAATTTCAATAAATTATTTTTTCTGCAAAAAAACTTTGACAGGAACTTTGTAGATTTACAATATTTGTTCTCGGTTTAGTCGTTTTTGTGTAAAAAAGTTCATTCTTTGGATTGCATTTTAGTGCTCTCTATACTGAATGGTAGTCGGTACTGTTGAGGTTTGGGATACAGGATCTATCCTGATTTTTGGTTTAGTTTTGTTGTTTGTTTGTTGCCGGTGTTTTCTGTTTTTTATTAAATGTTTAGACCACGTTGTCGATTTATTTTCATGTTGAAAACAGGTAGAAGCAATTGCCCGAATTTCGAATACATGACTTCGGCGCAAGGAACTGCTGATTTCTCTTCGTGAATAAGGATATTAATTTTATTGTTTAAATTCAACAAAGTGATATTTTATTTTGTTCATTCTTTGGTTTACCGCTCGATTATTTTTTTGCTTACAATATTTGAAATCTTCTAATTGAACGAACGAATTGCACAGATTGCGGCGTTCTTTTAGCTAATGTTGGTAATAATTGTACTCGCGTTTATTGTTTCATTCAACCGCTCTAACATGACAGAACTCGACAAGGTCTCGAACGCGACTAACTGTAAAAATCACCCCTACGTTTCGAATATATCGAAAGATAATCAAGAGGAAAAGAAATACAGCCGCAACAAAAACAATTCGTTAAAAACAAAGTCTCCTCTCCTTTACGAGACAAGTTCGTGATATATATTTCGTGTAGTATGAGTGGGCGCTCGCGAGAGAGAAAGAGAAAATATATGTTAGAGCTTTTTGTTCCTTTCTTGGTCCCATCCGCCAGAAAAATATATTTCTTGAAAGCTTCCGGTTGGTTTCTCACTTAACACTCACCTCAAATACTTACAACATGAGAGTAATATAAAAATGTGTATATAGCCCAGATACATATATTGTATTCTAGATACATTTCACACACACAGATTCTCTCTCTATCCCTCAATCGGTTATTTCAACGTTACAATTGGCTCTCCTTAAATTTCCTCTCTTCTAAGGGGGTACTTGTCAACAGAGCAAACAACTCTCTGGCAAGAAAAGTTCTTCTAATTTTTTCTCACAATAAGCTTCATGGTAAAAAGCTTTGAATGTTGAAAAGCGTTCTGGTGGCGTTTTCGAATTAAGTTCGAATAAGGAATTAAAGGCCTTACTACATAAAACGAAACGATTGGAAAGGCTGCAAAGGTGGGTTTGAAGAGACGCTCGAAATGATTGTATTATGTAAAACTTTGGTTAGCGTTATTAGATTAAGTCTGTTTCCATTAGCCATCTATTTGTTTGCACGCAACAAAAACATCCACCATACTAAAAGTTTTGAATGTTGCTACATACATTTTTCGGCGCCTCTTCGCTCACACCCAAACGAAGAGTTTCTTGCTAGCGTTTTATTCACTAAGTGCTTCGGTACCGGCACTCAACAATATTCGGCTTCGGAACCCAATTTTCGGCTGGAATCCACTAATAAGCACTAACATTTGTTTATCGTTTACGATTAATATTTATCTGCTGCTTATCTATGAGTTGTCAACCCAGAGATAAACACAAAACGGAAACAAAGAAACACCTTCGTCTCGGTTTGCGTGATAAGGGCCGAAAACATGGCAACAGAGACAACGGTTTAAAGAATCGTATGTGTGGTAGTAGCGATGGGTTACTTTATTCGATACGAGATTTAAAAATTGTAGAATACTAGATAAGAATTTATATATAAAAGTTGAAAATAGTTTTAGCATATATTTAAAGATTTCGAAGAAAGGAATAGTTTAAAATAAGAAATTAACACTGCTTTTTCTGAACTTTGGAAACAACTTCAAGTTAGGGAAGCATAAAATGGTTTGGAGTAAAATTCCTATAATTTATGTAGGAAGAGTAGCATCTGTTAGCAGACATTCAAGAACAAATTTAAAAAGAACAACAAATATATAAACAAACGCGAAGAAAATCAGTTTTTCCACTGTCAAAATTATAATTAACTTAACAGCAGGAAGCAACTTTGACAGAAAGATAGGCAGCAGGTTGAGGATCCTGCTTCTCAGTCATTGCTTAACGCCCCTCAATTTAAAACGAAGACGAAACGAATCGTTGTCGCCGACTTCGAAGAAAAACGCGGTAAAATGTAGAGTTTTCGGTGTCTTTTGTCTGGCTTCTTCGACTGTAGTTTCATTTTCCATTTACTCGCTGCTAGGTTGGGTACTATCGTACAAATGCTATCTAGTTATTTGGTAGTTGTAAATCATTCATTTATTCGATAGTTTTTTTCAATAGTTTTTAGTCATTTAGAAATCATTAAACGAGTAAATCTGCCTCAGAACTAGAACTTTTTATCTGATGCTTATCTAGAAGTTGGCAAATCGAAACTGAGGACATCACAAAACGGAGGCGATAAAAGCAGTGCTCGAAAATAACTCTTATTTTCAAAACTTTTATTTAAAAGTAAAAGTTTAACTTTTATTTTTAAAAGTAAAAGTTAAAAGTATACTTTTACTTTTAAAAATAAAAGTAAAAGTTTACTTTTAACTTTTACTTTTATTTTTAAAAGTAAAAGTATACTTTTAACTTTTACTTTTATTTTTAAAAGTAAAAGTTTACTTTTAACCTTTATACTATGTTCACAGACAACGGATTTAGTTGGATTTCAGCAAATCTGGATTTGGGTGGCAAATCTACGCGTAAATCTAGATTTACTTCATACAATTTGTTGTTGTAGATTTACTGAAATCTGAGTGAAATCGTTGATTTAGTAAAAATCAACCCTGATTCGAAGTTCGAAATATTTTGCCATATCGCTTTGTCCTTTTCTGCATCAATGTGTGAGAAAGAGATAATATACCAAAGAGGTAATATACCAAGCGCGCCTATACATTGCGGAAATGTATAGGCGCGCAATTATTTGTGCATGATATGTGTTGAGATAAACAAATCTTTTAAGAATTAAGGATTTTTCGCTATTCAATGCTTCTATTTTTAATATATTTCTTGTAATTGAATCGTAGACTTTAAGGAAAAAGAATATAACTTCTATATTATGCATTTAATTTTTCAAAGTTCAAAATCGTTTATATTTATCAGCTGGTGACGAAATTCAGTTGTCAAAATAAATCTGATAAAATTATCTCTGAACACTTGGAATCTAATTGATGTTCGAAAGCGATTTATGCTTAAATCCAATATCTGTGAACATAGTATTACCTTTATTTTTAAAAGTAAAAGTATACTTTTAACTTTTACTTTTATTTATAAAAGTAAAAGTTTCCTTTTAACTTTTACTTTTATAAATAAAAGTTAAAAGTTGACTTTTACTTTAATTTAAAAGTTTTTTTAATAAGAGTTATTTAAAACTTTTTCGTAATATAAGTCTTTTGTTGATGAGGTAGATGATGGTCAATACGAACTAACATTGAGCTACGATATGATGAAAAGAATTGATCTTAGCTGGTGGGTTGGAAGATGCACATATATAGAAAGTATTGTGAAATAGATTTTTTACATAGTGGGAAGTGGGCGGGGGCCACTCAATACCCCCTAAGGGGCGTTTCTTACCAAAAAATGACTTTGCGTCAATCGGTAGCAAATGTCGCGAAACGGATATAAAATCAGGTGGTAGGGGGAGTGGCCGCCCCAAAAGGGCGTAGTGGGCGGTTTTTGACAAAAAAACTACTTTGCGCTAATCGATAGGAAATATCATGAAACGGATTTGGGAGATGGTGGTACGGGGCGTGGACTCCCCAAAATGGGCGTAGTGGGCGGTTTTTGACAAAAAAACTACTTAGCGCTAATCGATAGGAAATATCATGAAACGGATTTGGGAGATGGTGGTACGGGGCGTGGACTCCCCAAAATGGGCGTAGTGGGCGGTTTTTGACAAAAAAACTACTTTGCGCTAATCAATGTCAAAGGCCATGAAATGGGTTTGGGACACTGTATAAGGTGGACGTGGACGCACACAAAGAACAGAAGGGGCATTTTTCAAGACCCAAGTATTAAGTATTTTTGTTATGAATTTTCAAAAGATCGTCCCTCATTCTTTCTGACCTTCTTTTTTTCTTTCTTTCAATCTGTCTCTCTTTTTCTGTTATCTCTTTGGATGCGTATCTTCATTTATATTGCATGTAGTCTATTATGTATATGTGCCGATTTGTTCGCTGAAGATTGGAAGTATGGTTTTCGGAAGAATGCTTACGACATTGCCTGAGATCTTTAATTACATTTGTTGTATGAAATTATTACATTCAGCATGATATTTTCTCTGCATGCATTTTTTTCAACAATGAGATCCGATACATTTCAACAAGGACCTCATATTTACCTGCGTATGCGTTTGCCCGTCCTTTTATCAGACGAAAGGGTTTAATTTACACGATCAACATTTCATATTCATAGGAGCTAAGTGCGGGCATTTATTACGCTCTGTATGTATTGCCACCGTTTGGAAGTGCAATAAAATTATTGAAATTGATAAGATTGCTCGCTGCTACAGACAACGGCTTGACCTGTTGCAAAACTGCTTCAAATGCGATCATAGTTTTTGAAAATGAATAAAGTTTTTTTATCTTTGTGTTAATAAAAATATTTTTATTCATCGTTTTATTTAGCTATCTTAAATATAGTTTTAATTGCTATCCAATATATGTTGAAAACCGAGATAGAAATTAAATTACGAATTTAGTTTAATTAATATTAATTCTTTCAAATGTTGTTCAGTAAGGGCTGTCCGTCTATTGTTTAGAATTAATTTTAAAGCAGAAAATGCCCGTTCCACAGAGACTTATGTTGCCGGAACACCGTGAATTATTTGGCCAATTTCACCCAAAAAATGGAACGTGCTTTTATTCCAAAAATCCAATATATTAAGATTAATATTTTAATTAATGCATGCAGAGAAAATATCATGCTGAATGTAATAATTTCATACAACAAACGTAATTAAAGATCTCAGGCAATGTCGTAAGCATTCTTCCGAAAACCATACTTCCAATCTTCAGCGAACAAATCGGCACATATACATAATAGACTACATGCTATATAAATGAAGATACGCATCCAAAGAGATAACAGAAAAAGAGAGACAGATTGAAAGAAAGAAAAAAAGAAGGTCAGAAAGAATGAGGGACGATCTTTTGAAAATTCATAACAAAAATACTTAATACTTGGGTCTTGAAAAACGCCCCTTCTGTTCTTTGTGTGCGTCCACGTCCACCTTATACAGTGTCCCAAACCCATTTCATGGCCTTTGACATTGATTAGCGCAAAGTAGTTTTTTTGTCAAAAACCGCCCACTACGCCCATTTTGGGGAGTCCACGCCCCGTACCACCATCTCCCAAATCCGTTTCATGATATTTCCTATCGATTAGCGCTAAGTAGTTTTTTTGTCAAAAACCGCCCACTACGCCCATTTTGGGGAGTCCACGCCCCGTACCACCATCTCCCAAATCCGTTTCATGATATTTCCTATCGATTAGCGCAAAGTAGTTTTTTTGTCAAAAACCGCCCACTACGCCCTTTTGGGGCGGCCACTCCCCCTACCACCTGATTTTATATCCGTTTCGCGACATTTGCTACCGATTGACGCAAAGTCATTTTTTGGTAAGAAACGCCCCTTAGGGGGTATTGAGTGGCCCCCGCCCACTTCCCACTATGTAAAAAATCTATTTCACAATACTTTCTATATATGTGCATCTTCCAACCCACCAGCTAAGATCAATTCTTTTCATCATATCGTAGCTCAATGTTAGTTCGTATTGACCATCATCTACCTCATCAACAAAAAACTTATATTACGAAAAAGTCTTAAATAACTCTTATTAAAAAACTTTTAAAATAAAAGTCATCGAATAACTCTTACTAAAAAACTTTTAAAATAAAAGTCATCGAATAACTCTCATCGAAAAACTTTTAAAATAAAAGTCATCGAATAACTTTTATCGAAAAACTTTTAAAATAAACGTCATCGAATAACTCTCATCGAAAAACTTTTAAAATAAAAGTCATCGAATAACTCTCATCGAAAAACTTTTAAAATAAAAGTCATCGAATAACTTTTATCGAAAAACTTTTAAAATAAAAGTCATCGAATAACTCTTATCGAAAAACTTTTAAAATAAAAGTCATTGAATAACTCTTATTTCATGACTTTTATTATAAAAGTCATAAAAGTTTCGACCTCTGGATAAAAGCATTACGTCTTTGTCTTAAATTCTAAGAGCATAAATCAAAGATAAAGAGGTAGGACATTCTCAATTCACCGCTTCAGTAAGCGGGTTGACGCCTACTTTTGATAATGTTTTGGCTCACGACGCCATACATGAGACTAACAATCTTGTTCTTATGAGATGAGATTCTTACATGAGATTTAAAATTTCTTCCTTATTCACAGTATTGTTGGGCGATTGTCTTGTTCTTGTCTTCTTCATAATTAGGTGCAGTAATGTATGAAGAAGAGGTTTCCAGGGGAAATTTCAAACCCTTAATGAATTTTTAAACACGTCGCATACAAATGCACTGTTTAAAATATATTTCTGCATCGAAAAAATAATGCAAGATTTAAAGCCATAAATTTGCCATTATTGTAAAAGTCTTGAACGTGCAATTTAAACGTTATACAAATTTTAATTTAGTTACTGACGTTTTTCAGTAGGGATCACGTTATTTATATGCACACATGGCGCATGATTTCCCGGCGAAGTACGAGATGTTTGATATTGGATTAGTAAATTGCATTTGTATGTGTAGTGGATGCCCTATATCGTTATCTCTGGTTTAAAAATTGACTGGGCAGCGAATTGTAAATGCTAGTTAGGGAAGCAAGAAATAGTCCGCAGTTAAATTAACACGTCCGTGCACCATCTTTCAGCTGCAGGTCTATTAACAATGTAAAAACAATAACAAATGTATAAGCAAAAATGACAAAGAAGAAGAATAGTTATACTGCTGCCAAAATTAGAATTCGGGCGAAAGCGAGAAGCAGCTTTGTGCAGCAAGTTAGACAGTAAAATCGAGAGATGATTAGCATGCATAAATAGCCTTCAGAACAATTTCTTAGAATGACGGTCGTAGCTCGACGGAGGGAAATCCAATTTTAATAGGTTCATGTAGGATAGGACGATAGGGCCGTCAACGTGTTGAATAATCCTTTGCTTTGGTCGCGGTAAGGTAGGTTGAAAGGGCCGTCACTTCACGTTACGATACGTCTAGACTAATTGAACCACAAAACTCTAAAATTTATAAATTCTTTGAAGAAAGAGAGAGAGATAAAGATCTATTGACCAGCACTTCTCCGCACCTGTTTATTCACTAATTGCCTAGTATTCCACAACCGCCCATTGCCTTTCCTTCGCCAATCTTCCTTCAAGCAATATTCCTGTACGCCCGCTCGTTTCTCTATTAACATAATAGTCATGGTCAATGGTCATTGATACAATAATGGATTCTTCATATCTTCAAAACAAACTTCATATCTTTCAAAGAAAAACCAAATGGGAGGTTGTGTATTTTTAAATTTCTGAGACAAGCTGAATAACTGTTAAAACAACAAGAACAACTGCAACCGATTTGCACAATAAAAATCAGAAAAATGAACAAATAAGAGAAACTAAATTTAAATACAAAAATGGAAAAATAATAACAAAAAGAAATACAAGAAATAAAAGTAAAGTTAGATAAATTTTTGGAAGCAAATTGAATTTCTTTATCCATTTATGAAGGTGGAGTTCGTTAATCGCTTGGATGCCGTTGTTGTGTTGAAACCATGT
>OZ016503.1:14552839-14572839 GCA_963966595.1 Physocephala rufipes
AATGAGACAGCGCGCACAACGACAAAACGGGCTATCTGTGTGGACCAGCAGCAGCACCAGCAGCACCAGCAGCAAATAGCAAAAGTGCTATCACACATACACGCGCGCGCATTCAGCTTGTATGACACGTACACAATTTGCAAGTGGTAGTGAGATCCGTAGCGAGGTTACATTACGTAAGAAGAGTATCACTAAATTTTGTCTCAGAAAAGGCAGGGGATGCCGTTGCACGAGGTGAGTGCATTGAACGGCATTCAGTGCAACGTCGACGTAATTGCATGCGTGCGATGTTTACATGTTTGAATTTGTGTGCGAATACAATAACAAAATTTATTTGCTCGATACGAAGCGAGCTACAAGACCGACCAAACGAAAAGCAGCTATTCAATGAGCGTACGAGCGAGTGGTTGTTTTTGATGCGACAGCGACTGAGTTATATCGTTATATGAAGAACATTTTTGAGGTTATTCGAATTTTCGAGCAAACGAGTTTTGGATCATCGATGTAGTGGTGCTCTACATGTGTTCCATTCGATCTAGCGCCTCTGGCTTTATTCAACCAGCTGCAGCACGTTGTATGAAAAGCAATCCGAACAAAAACAACAATCACTGCAATAAAAACCTTCGAGCATTTTCTAGAGTCGTTGAACTCTGATGGACGCTGATGTTGGCTACTGCTGCAGCTGCAGCTGCACCGCAGAGATAAAATAAAAACAGGGTACAGGAAACCTGCATTTTTTGTTGTTGCATTTTGTGTTGTTGCTGTTGTTGGAGCTAATCATACGACGGCTGCTGGGAGCTATTGAGAAGTGATGCTATTGCACTCCATATACTCTCGATTCAACTCGTTTTGTTGCTCGGTTTTTGTGCTCAATCTTTCAGTTCGTTGCTTTACTGCTGCAACCGTCATTGAAAAACGAAAGTATTTTTTCTGGTCAATGCTCTCGCTGCTAGTTACCTAGTTAGAAATAGTGTAAACCATAAGAGAAGAGAGTCATGCACTATTCCGCTCTCATTTTACAAGTAATGCATAAAAGAGTAACAGAGCTTCGTTGGTTGATTTCGCGAATGTTCAACGGCATACCCGCCCCTTTCTCATCACAGCGATTCCAAAAGACAAACGAGCTCCGGTTTTACGGCACTCAATTCTCCACGATTTGCGCTCGGTACCAGTTTTGGGGTAAATGAACTTTTTGAAGGTTCACGTCTTCGTAACCAACAGTTAATGGCTCCTCGTATTGGTGGACACCTCGTGCATACACAGTACCATAAATTTGTGTATGAGTGTGTGCGTGCGTGCGTGTGGATACATGAGCAACTGTTTTATATTTTTCGGATGCTCTAAATTTACAGCTTGGTTGCGTACGAATTTTTCCTTATACCTGCGCGATTATTGTTGGTTGCTTATTGTTGCTTTTGTTGTTTTATTTGTTCGTATGCGTAAATGTCACGTTAAATAGAAAGTTCAGCGTATTTTGTCCAGCTTCATCACGCTTCATTGTTTCACATTTAAGAAATGTCAATAAATTTTATTTCATTATTTGATCTTATCAGAAATTGTTATAGAGTTATTGTTATTGTTAATTGTTATTTTTTACAAGAACAATAGTATTTGTTCAATATTTTCATCTGCAAACAATTGAAGGACATAAAACATAACGAATAATTTCCGAACTTCCGGTACTGGCAATACCATCAATTGTTTGTCATTCTTTCATAGATAAGAATATGTAATATAATCAAGCGTCGGCAGGCGTTTGATTATCCACACACCACACACAAACACACGCCCACGCACGAACACATAGAAATATATATTATGAAACGCCTGAATTTTATAACTTTTCGATATTTGTTTGGTCCTGTGAGACAATCGACATCAAAAAGTGCGAAATACGATCGTAAAATATGATTTGAAAAAAATTTGGGACGTGTCGTAAATTTTTTACTAAATAAAAACAATTGCATCAAATAGAAATGCGTTGTTTTCTCGCCGCATGGGCCAGTGGCAATTTCGATCCTTTTCCCGAATTCCTCAATTATTTCTTTCCATTCTTTTTTTCTTACTTCCCTTCCCTCCTTTAGTATTTATTTTTCATAATTTAATTTTATTTTATTTTGATACACGAATGAATTTATTTCTGATTTGTATTGCTTTATCTCCTTGAAAGAACTACAAAAAATTAAAAATGAAAATGAAATAAAATGTGAAAAAGCAACAAAAAGCAACGATAAATATTAATAAAACTATTGCCAATGCTCGAAAAAAATTATTCAAATATCAAACTATGCGTTCGCCCGTCATGGCCGTCAGGTTGGTTTGATGCTACGCGATGCGACGTGGTGCGATGCGACATCGCTCTGTAGACACCTCTTGTTATTGTTGTTGTTGTTACAGGACTTGCAAACATTTGACTAGCTACATAATGTATTTAATTTGAAACTCAAGGCACTGGCAATCAAATAGTGTGCCTACTATTGTTGTTGCTGCTTATGTTGCTATGGCAGCTACTGGCACTGCTCTTACTGCTGTTGTTTTTTATTGTTGATTGTCTGATCTCAAATGGGTGCGCGCGCATTTAATATATCTGTAATTGACCCGAATAAAGTTCAAATACATTCGATTCGAATACTTGAGAATCAGCTCGACGTGACTAGTTCCCAACAACGACGGCAACAACAACGAAAAACAACAAAATATTGCATCCAATATCTGAAGTGAACTTTGAATAAAGCCAACAGTGGCAAAAACAACAACAACAACAACAACAAATCAATAATGGCCACATTATAATTATACCAAACATTATAAATTATAATTTTATAATGTTATAAATTTGTTGTTATTGTTTCAAACTTATTTATAACGCTTATTTATTACGTTTGTGTGGATTATGATTAGCACATTATCATTATCGTTTTACAATGATTATCGATCTTCTTCTTGTAATTTATCATAAATGCACTGATAGAAGATCGATCGCGATACTCTTATTGCAATCGAGGTAAAACTAAAATGTCGCTGCTGCCCTTATCGGCGACATTAAAATTCTGTGAAATTTTCTACTTTTGTCGATGTTGCTGGTCTTGTTAATCTTTTCTCTTGTAAGTGAAATACTATTTGGCATTTTACAGGCTAATTTACTTCCCCTGCCAGAGCATTACTGACTCCAGATTTCGCTCACGATTGCCCGTTTTCTTGCTTTTATTTCTACGCAATTATTATTAATTACGTTTGTTGTTGTTGTTGTTGTTATAATTTTCAAGAATGCAGTTTTGGCAGGTGTGCTGGATGAACAATAGCATGAACCACCTCCATTGAAATTCATTGGCAACCCTCGCAAAATGATCCAATTGTTTAAGCATACAAATTAAATATACTTAGAAGATTACCTCAAGTAGTGACACTATATAGAAGGGAGAGGAGGGAAAGTTAGGGCCAATACTTCGACTATGGTAAACTGTAGTAGTGGTTAACTTTAGTCGTTTTAAATCTAACGGAATTTTAAAGACCTTTGCGAAGAAAAAATAAATAGTACGGAAGATTTTCAGTTTTTTTTTTTGAAATTATAAAATTAAGTTAATATTTTCCGATATTCTCTCCATTCTTTTGCCTTATTTTACTTTATTTGAACTTTATTTTATATTTTACTGAACTATTTTTAGTGCGTTTGATTGTATTCTTTCGATATGGCGTTTTTCGATTGCTCAATAAAAATAATTGCAAACAAGATCTTCAACGATTTTATCACTGATTCTTGTCACTGTGTATGTGTGTCCCCGTCACAGTCAATGGCCTGTGATGACTTGATGACAAATCACGGCTAAGTTATCACAGATGCGTTATAAAATAAGAAGAAAAACAGCAATAAAAGCTAAGAAAAACAAAAATTTACTAACGAAAACAAAATAATAAAAATAAATATACTTAACAAAAAATAGAAAAAATACTTTCGATTCGGTTAACCTCGTCCCAGTTTGGGTTCATTTTAATTAACTGCACACAAAAAAATCATGGGATTCGATACGGATTCGAAGAGCGAGAGCTAGGGCGTGAGCGCAAGCGAGATACAAGGCTAACACTGGAAAGCACTGCTGGAGAGATCGCTGATTGGGACGAGCTATGAGGTGGTGGGAGGAGAAAAAGCGAGAAGGTATGTGACAAATAAATCAACATGTGGGTTGATTGCTGTTGGATGCGACGGGTGAGGAATGCTGAATATGGGGATGAGGAGGAGGTCGAGAATTTCTCCTATAAGAACAAAAACAAAAAATAACACCAAAACCACTTATTTGCACGTGTTTGATGGTTGTTGTTGCCATTATGAACAACAACAAAAATAACAATCAGAATCAACAATATTAAAAGCGTTAGTTTATTGCACGAGCCGTCGATATTTGTCAGTCGCCGTTACTCTCGCTTGTGTGACGGGGTTAAATGAACTTAAACTGGAGCATACAATGCACTTTTTATCGGCCTTAGATGGTAACCCTGAATTGCTGAAAGCAAATGAAAAACAAAATTGAAAAGGCAACTAAATACTAACGAGACAAGAACATACGAAATAATAAAAATTATGTATACCTTTGTAACGGTAACTCACGCGGTCCGTATGAAACACGGACTCTTTTCGTTTTGACACTTTCAATTGACAATTAGTCGATACTCGCAGCGAGACAAAATTGTCGT
This sequence comes from Physocephala rufipes, assembly GCA_963966595.1. Classification (NCBI taxonomy): domain Eukaryota; kingdom Metazoa; phylum Arthropoda; class Insecta; order Diptera; family Conopidae; genus Physocephala; species Physocephala rufipes. Next base: position 14,557,529 of record OZ016503.1, read on the forward strand.
CCTTTCTTTTTGCCTTTCATAAGCTTTCAATGGTTGAAATCTGTTTGAGCGTATTACGAGAAGTCAGAACTACACGATTGAACTGGCATACAAGTCACTAGCAATAGAGTATCCATTTCTGTTTTTTGTTGTACAACATATTTTTATCACTTAAAATTTGAAGTAGCAGGCGCGAGGCAAACAATGACAACTAATTAGTGTTGAGAACTATCGACTGATTTCAATTATCGATAATTAATTACTGAATGATTTTGACTATCAAATTATTTCTTCCATTCATTCACTCGACTTATTTACTCGGTGAACGATTTCTGAATTACTAAAAACTAGCGAATGGTTGAATTATTCGATAGTTTCTTGTAATTACTAATTCTGGGAGGCAGATTCACTTATTTAATGATTTCTGAATAACTAAAAATTATCAAAAAAAAAAAAAAATATCGAATAAATAACGAATCGAATCGAATAAATGAGTAAACGATAGTATTTATTCCGTAGTTCGCAGCAATACAACTAATATAGTTGCCAGACTCTATACAGAATTTTTATATTAAAATATATATGGTTCTAAAAACGACAATACATAATTTTATTGCTTCAAAAAAAAGCTACAAATAAAACAAGTAGGAACGCTAACTTCGACCTGCTGAAGCTTATATATATCCAAAATAAACATTTATAGCGCAATCGTGATAATCAGTTGGTCGTCCATGCCTCTTTTAATGCCATATTTGCCTTGTCACTTTTCCCCTTATAACACACTTTTATTTTGGTGGATTTGTAATGTTCTACACGGGCATCTCGATCATAAAATTTCAGCTTCAGAATTTCAATAGAGGCTAAGATGTAAGGCTTTGTAATTTTTGTATTGTATTTTTTTTTGTATTTTTTTGTAATTTTATTATGAGCACCCGATTGTTCTCATTTTCAATGCCAAAAAATGTATAATACCCCAATTTTTAATAACATTTTCCCTTTTTAAATCGGTCTTCTTCTTCATAATTCTTCTACAGAGAATGCAAATTAAACACGCCCCTTTCCCAGCCGAATTCGGCCAATGCCAAACAGTTTCTTATAATAAAGAATACTTGTGCGAAATTCCATGAGAATACCTCGTTTCGTTTCCCTGTAATTGTGATTTCGTCAGACAAATGCACAGACAGACGAACGGTCGAACATGACTAAATGGACTAAGTAGGTAATTCTGATAATTTAATATGTTTAATGCCTTACAAACGGGGGACCCAACATAATATGTCATTCATCCCCTGGGTGTAGGGTACAAAAAGGTATCTTAGCAAAGAAAATATGTCAAGCGATCTGAAAAACTAAATGCTTCTTCGGAAAGGTTCACCTAATGTAATAAAACTATTCTCAAAAAGTAAATTCAAATGGTCCCTATTTTCAATTGATACCGTAAGCGGTTTAGAGGGTGTGCCCCAGTTTCGAAAATTTTAAAGGGCTTTAACTTATTAACTTAGGTATCTTAAAAATTGTTACGCCTTTTATGCAGGAATCAGCAAAGGAACGCAACTATAACAACGGAGCTTAGTTTAAATTACATAATGTTATCCCCAAAACCTTTAGTTGCCAAAACTGCATACTTCTCCAAATAATTTAGAAACGTATGGACCCAAGCCAACCCTGCGAAGTGCTGAAGAGAAAATCTTTCTATCAGGCAAGACGGGGCGAAAAAGTTTCGCAATGCGCTATCAGACTGAGCATGGAGTCGGCTGCTTTGTGTATCTCTCAAGCAAGTGACTTTTTATTATGAGCACAATAATTTTGCATACGAACGAAAACAGCAGCAATAGCAACAGTTGCAGTAACAATAGTTAGTAACAACAGTTGCATCAATATAAAAAGGCAATACATTTTTCCCCTCAATCACGCATTTATTCATTGAAATCGCGTATTTTCTCTATTCAGTCACCGAAATGACATTCAGTCAGTCATTTAGTCAATTATTTCGAACCGATGCATGGATGCTGTTCATCGGTCTATCCGTCGATCCCAAAAACCACTGAACGAATAGGGGGAAACACTCTGTTCGGATTGTGACACTGTTCGCCATATTTAAAATGGTTGACCCAGTTTTAGTATTACGAGCGTGAGGCACGGTCAATGAACTTCATAAGCAGTTCATAATCATTATCAGCGGCAGCAGCAGTGGCGGCAGCACCAGCAGCAGCAGCAGCGGCAGCAGTGACAAATAGCGCTACGGTAGATATCGTTGCTTATTTTCGGAGGGCGAATTTGAAGCTATCTTGCTCTCTTAGCCTACCGTGTGATTTGATATCTCTCTTCCCACTTTTTTTTCTCTATCTCTCTTTGCCTAATTTTGTAACACTTGTTAAAAAAAATCTATTTTTCTGATGAGCCGTCATACCAGGAGCGGTGAAAGGGGACCAATGTAAAGCCGCGCTACAAAAATTGCGCTTTAATTTCGATTTCGTTAATAAGTCTATGCGTGGCTTTGAAATGTCTCTCGCTTCTTTGTGCACTTACGATGTCGATGTACATGTCGATTTGGGTATGTTTATGTGTGTGATCTGCGTTCTGCGCATGACCGACAGAAATAGCTAAAAATCCGCTACCCGTCAGATATTTTTTATAACGTTGAAATTACTTTCGCAGAGCTAATGACAGAAAGTGGCGAAGGGGAAGCAAACGTAAAAGGGTTTTGTAAAAAGTGAAAGTATCTACCGGAGCCAGTTTTTCAGTCGTTTCTAATTTCCCCATAGGTCCGGCATTTGAAAGACCTAATGTAAACAAAAGAGGTTTTCTTAAGAGTCACTACTCATCATCTGGAACGTAAATGTTTTATCTATTTTATAGGCCCATACAAAAACAGCGGTGGCGGGGCTACACGAATGATAACCGTCCAAGTCAGTATTTATTTATGCAAAGCGCTTGACGAACGGAGAGAGATGGGCGGGATAGTGTCTTATAATTTTCATGAAAGATAACGGAAAAGAGACCACGACCTTTTTCATTGTAAATAAAATATTTGTTTTTATAAGCCTTTAATTGATCGAGTGTGCCTTCAATATAATCCCACCCTTTTGAAATAAAAACTTCAAACTAAATTAAATTGGAAGATGGAATTAAGGATAGAATTATCATTTTTAACATTGCCACCGACCTGCCTTGTTGTATTGGTTAAAAGTGTTATCACTATCGTTTTGGCCACGTCAAACATTTGGATGTATAACTTCATTATTTATATAAAGCTTCTAAGGTATGAATTCAAGGTTAGTTACTACGAATGTATGGAAGGCGTTACTATACCACAATACCACCATTTATGTCACCATTTATGACTCAGGAATTACTAGTTGTGGAATTAACAAACAACGAGAAACAACAAGAAAACTAAAGCAACAGCAATCGCGTGATTAACAATTACTTCTTATTTAAGAAATAAGTTATCCACAAAAACAAAACAAAAAAGAGATGGGCTAGATATTCACAACTAAAACATGGCATAAGACAGAAGAATTGCAGAGACTTTCATTTTCATTACGATGCGTCGCTAGAGTCAATGAACGGTGCTCCATCTCCCTTCCTTGTTTTATTACGTGGACGATTATTTGCTTCTGCCTCCTATGTTATACCGCGTTTGTTGAATGATATTAAACTAAAAGAGAGAAATCTAGCGAATACGTGAGGAATGTTGTCAGAAAAATAGCAGAATGTAGTAAAAATAACGAGAACAATAAGAGCAATTAAAAGAAAAACGTTGTTATATGAATACGCTCGCATAGTCATTGCTGTTGATATTTAATTGTTGTTGGTCGTTATTGTAATTGTTATTGTCATATTTCCTGCTGTTTTTCTTCGAAGTCGTTCACTTTTTTGAGAAAAACCCAATTAGTTTATGATATTGATAATGACGTTGTTGGTGGCGTTGTTTTCGACTAGTTGAGAAATATTTTTGACAAGTTTGGAAATATAATTTCCAACGACCTATTGTGGCATCCTGTCTATTTTACCTTGAAACTGCACTCATTCACCCAATCACTCACACTGAACCGAAACGAACCATCCGAAAATTTGTTCACTTTTCTTCTTACTATTCTTTAGACCCATTCTTCAGAGTTTATTAAATAATTAAAAATTAATTAAATAATTAAGGAGAGACCCAAGAAATAATGTCGCAAAACGAAGAAACAAGAAGGACTCCGGCTGCAGCCGATGCTCACACTTTGGTAGCTGTTGTCGGTAAAGTTGTCTTCTGCGAGGAATGCCAGCTCGTTCCCAACAATGAGTGTAAAATTATTACATTAAATCATTACAGCAACAGCCTAAGCGCGCAGCCAATTCCGTCGTTTCCTAATTTATTTTCAGTCACATATTTCCATCGGTTCGGGAACGATTTCTATTGTTGTTGTTTCTGCTGTTACTCGACACAGTCGAGTAGCGTCGAAAAAGAGGGAGAGCAAGAAAGAGAATTAAAATGAAACAATAACCTCTATTAGACATAAAGGGACGGGACGACGACCGCAGAAACGAGCTGCTGATTGAATGCTTGTGTTGCCACCGCGGCCGCTGCTGTTGGTCTGTTGCTGCCGTTGTTCTGGCTGCACAAAATGAGGTTAAGTGCGGTCATTGAACTCTTAGCACAATTTTATCAGCTAAGGAATGAGGCGTCTGGTGCAAGAAGTTACGCAGAAACGAACATAACGCACACATACGACCATAGACACATACAAACACGCGGACACATGCATACACACACGCACGCAAAAACACAAGAACACACAAGAACGCAACACACACATCCATACACACGACCATAGGCACACACGCACACGCACAAATGCACACATGCAAGCTCTTACAAGAGAAGTGAGAAGGACAAGAGAAGTGAGTGATAGTAGATGGACGAGAGCCTCACTAATGGCGATGACGCTTTAGTAAAAAGGAGCGAATGATCGCTTCTTTAAAACATCACAGGTCCTCCTCTTAAAATAATCGACACAGTCACCTCCTCTCAATTGACGCTGATGTTTTTAGAAAACAAGAACTCGAGAACTATCACAAAACTGATTACATTTATTCCACCCACATCCGGCGCTCATATCTCTATCGACTTTCTTTACTCTCCTTTGGTTTCGTTGGCTGTTCGTTGGCATTGCGTTACCCATGATTTTAATCGCAGAAATCGCGCGAGACGCTACCTACCAAAAAATATCTTTCTTTTTGATTTTTCAAAATTTCTGTTTTTTCATTTTGCTAGCTACAAAACAGAATCGTTCAAAATAAAAGAAGCTAGGACGAAGTGACTGACTGACTAGTTCGGCCAAATGACTGGGCGGTAGGCGTAATACATTTTTACAGTTTGGGTCTTGAAACAATCCGCGTGATGGCTTCTCCGCGTTTTTTGTTGCTGCCAACTATTGTTATTTTGGGAAAATTTTTTCGAATTCAAGAAGTTGATTCCTTTGGGATGAAGACACACTAGCTTTGGATTCAAAAGTCTTTTGCATGTTGGGAATAAAAGAGAACTGGTAAAACTGGTTCACTGGTAATAAAAGAAAACTGCTCGATGTACAATAAAGTCGAGGAGCATCGATCATGATTAAATGAATTTTTGTAACTGAAAAATTCCGTCAAGTGAATAAAAATGACAAATTTTGTTTTTATTGGAAAGAGAGTCTTTTCCTCTACCGCTATTAATTGAATATGGGTTAGTTACTGTTGTGACAACACTCCCACCACCAAAAATATGCATTTAATCACTTACCATCGCGACTCATTCCAACAGCGATACATTTTTTCAATCTGCAGTACTGGCAGCGGTTGCGGTTGATGCGCAAGATGCTGCATTGTTGATTCTTAGTGCACGGACGATACTGAATTTTCTGTTGTATGGACCGACGGAAGAATCCCTGTAAATGAGAAAGAAAAGAAAAGGATCAGGCAAGGGATATAAATAAAATAAAGCAAAATTTATAATAAAAGTTCTAATTAAAACCATCGCCTATGACTTAAATACTATTCAAAATAGCAACCAACAACATGTTGCCGTGTCAACATACATCAGCAGTGACTGCCGTTACCGTCTCGATGGCCTTGGTTTGTGTGTCTTCGCCTGCATTCCCAAAGGGCTCTCCTTTAATATCTTTTGTGGTGCAGTTATCGCCACTAATGATTCCACCAACAGGGCCACCGGCGCCGTCATTACTACCGCTGGCTGCAGTTTCCAAATTTTCATCGAACTTCTGGCACAAATAATTCATTGCTGTCTGATCCAACAACTGATGCTCGCTAATCTCATCATAACAGCTCGATTCCATCTCTAACTGACAGTCACTGCATTGACAGATATTTGTTTGCTGCAAGAGTTGTTGTTCCTGTTCATATTGTTGCTGTTGCTGAGGCGTGCAAGTGCATCCGGACAACGACATTTGTGATTGAGTGCTGGAATTGCTGAGCAATGATGAATTACTATCTGAGCTATCGCGTCGTTGTTGTTTCCGTTGCTGTTGCTGTTTTTGCTGTAATACGAGCGAGATTTCATTGTGAGTATGTTGCAGGACAATCTCCTGCTGATTAATTGAATGTTCAGACCCTTCTGTATCCTTGGCTGAGATAGAAATAGATTCAGTATTAAATTTTCGACCAGCCTGCGTCGACAGCGGCTGTCGCTGGTGGTTATTCTGTACCTCGTTGTTCATTTCGCTTTGTTTACGCTGCTTCCATTCACGTGCGTATCGTATTTTCTTCCAAGGACACTGATAGTGCTCGTAATTGTCGGTGGGGGTGGTGATGGTGGCGCTGCTGTCACAGAGAGCGGCAGCGGTAGCTTTCTCGGTTTTGGAGGCCGGCTTCAGCCCAAGGTTCTGATCTTCATCAATGTCTGACTCGTCATTTTTAATGGTTTTCCTCTCAGTCTCAGACGCATCTCCGAAACTCAAACGGATGCCAGATTGTGTCTTTTTCATGTTGGCAGCAGTTGTTGCTGTCGCAGGTATCATTGGCGCGACTCCTGGATTATTTATACTTATGGTGTTACGACAGTCGTTTCCATCAATCGTTTTTAGTCTTTTTCGCTGGGTGGGGTTAGTGATGGGCCCAATTTTTTGCAGGCGCTGTTGTTGCTTCTGCAGGTAAACAATTTGGCATTGCTGTTGGTGGCGAGGGTGGTTCTGCTGTTTCAGCTGATGTGGGGCAACATTGGTTGCTAAAACGGAGGAGACTGTTGGGCACTTCTTGACTGCCGTAAGTGGCGCTGATTCCAGCAATTTAACCAGAGCAGAATGTTGCTGCTTCAGCTGCTGGCTTTTGGCAGCAGGTAAACGCGGTGTAGGAGATACTGTTTCTGCTGTAAAAGACGGTTGTGTTGGTGACGTAGTGGTCAACAACAGGATGGTATCCGTTTGTTCCGGCTGCTGCTGAGCTGTTGGTGGACTTAGTTGGCTCGGTTGCTGTTGTTGTTGCTGGTGAAAATGTTGCTGTTGTTGTTGGTATTGGTGGTGTTGTTGCTGTTGTTCACTAACGACAAGGGCAGCCGTAGCTAGTTCTTGCATCGCACAAACCATTTCATTAAATACACTTCATATATTTCAACAACAATAAAAAACTGGCACTTTCACGTCAAATGTTTTTTTATATTGTTTATTTAATTGTTATCGGCGAAGATTTTACACAACGACATTGTCACACGTAGAATTCGCGCCCCCGACTTGGCGCTTAAACAAAATAAAAGAGCCTTAAAGAAACAGCTCTCAAAGTTTGCTCTCTTGCTGTTGCCGATCAATAGGAAATTGCTTTTGTTTGTGATCGAAATTATGCTCGTTAACTGTATTGTTTATTTTTGCAATAGTTAGATAAGCAAATTTCGTTTAAATCGTTTGCTAAAATTCCACACATTAGTTGCTGAACGAATATTTTGTTTAAAACCGCGCATAATTTTTGAGTACCTTGTACCATTGCGTTTGACGAACAATTTACGAATGATACTTCGGACCTCCGATGAATTGTTTATTCGTTCGCACTAGCCACGCGCTGAGAAAAGCGCGCGAGTGCGATGGGTTCAATTTTTGTTGGGGCCGATTGAAATTTCCACTCAAATAAATTTAGTTGAGATTGAGTAGATTTAAAAGCTTGTTTCGGTCGTTGCTTCGTCGGTCGGGAATTCTCACCAATGCAACTATTTACTTTTTTGCGTACTTGTTTTTTCTGTTGCTGTTATTTTTCTTGTTTTGGGGCTCATTTCATTGTTGCTGTATCTGCGTGGCTGCTAACCTCGCGACTCATTCCCGATTGTGGGGTAATCGAAGTCATTCACACTGGTGGCTTTCACAGCGTTTATTTGTCTTTTCCTTGCCCCCTTTTGCTGTCAGTTGCATCTCACGACAAGCAAACAGTTATTTTTAGCTGAAGGCACTGTTGCTGCCTGCGCTCCCATCCCCACCATATCGTTTGCGACCAAACAAACTCCCAGCAAGTTGCATTGACCGCGCTACATTCTTGGCTCACCCACACAAACAGCTAAGTCAACTGCAGTGACCGAGCAAGAACAGAAAATCCACCTGCAGCAGAATATTCGATGCCACTTTACGGTTGGTTTCTGTCTCAAAACTCCTTATTGTTTACTTTTCCTGCAGTTATGTTTTCTTGCTCTCCTTTTTCGATGATTCCTTGACCACACCAAGTTCCATTATCTCATTTTCAGATTGATTTACATTAACAATATTAACGAAATTTATGCTGCTGCTGATTTCATTAATCACCAAGCATAACGCAAATTAACGGGACGGAAAATGGAGCGGCGGTCAAAAATTAAGCAATTTAAATTTTAAAAAGCATTGATATTTGATTCAAAGGCGAATCACCGAAATATTCGAGGAAGTTCATCTGCTACGATGACGACTTGCAATTTGACCAATTTGACTATTCATATATTTAATAAATATTACAAAAACAAGATTTATTAACGTACTTATCTATCATGATGTCAAATAAATGTTAAAGCCATGAGTTATATGAATGAGTTACGAGATTATTCAATTATCCCGTAATCGTAAAGTAAAACGGGGAAAAATATCGTCAATCAAATTCAAAAAATTCAACAAAACGCCAAAATGCCAGCACCAGTAAAGGTAGAAATAGTAGTAATCTACCCAGTAAAATGTACTCTATGTAGTTTTAATCAGTTTTAGGGTGCTTAAATTCTTTCACATTCATCAGTATTTTAAATACTTTAGTGTTGTTGTAATTGCGATTCAGGCTCGATTCAATTCAATAGTGTTTAAGAGCTCAACGCAATAAACGAGCGCCTACCCGAATGTCTCACTGCCGAAAAATTCATTATAGAGCTACGGCGACGCGCAGCTGCGCGTTAATTGTGCTCAATACAAATTCTCTCATTTTTACGTGTCTGGCATGCGAGCGACTTCGACTCTCCCACGGCCTCGGAACACTAAAACAAAAACAAACCAAAACAAAACTGAGTATTACGAACATTGGCCGACCAGGCGACTACACGACTACACGACAAGGCGACCAAACCACCATTCAATCAATCGACTACCCACAATAATAAGGCAACAATAACAAAAATGCCAGTTCAACGAACCCGCCATTGTCGTGACCCAATTTTCGGTCAGCAACCTCCAAACGAATGTGGAGCTCACAGCAATTGAAAGAGAAGAAGCATGACCAGCCGAATGGTGACGATAACGCGGCATCGACGCTGACAGCGACAATAGTGAATACATTTGAGCCTGTCTGTTGAGTAACGAGAAAGAGAGAGCTGTTTGAGCTCTTCCAGATTTCGGAATACTCGTTGCTCATGTTTGGTTTGGGATGAAACTATTTTTGCGTGGACCGGGGACACAAAGGACGCATCGAGTGCACATTTTTTCACATTAGCGATTATTCGCGTATTCAAACATTTTTTTTCAAAACGAACTAGCTGCAGTAGCAGCGGCAGCAATAGCTACGAGTTCACGCGAGCTGGCTGGTCGGTCATCGGCACAGATACCCGAACCCGAGCACGACTAGTGGGAATGACGAATAAAAAGTATCGGTAATCATATGAACGAACTATTGCATATAATATAATATGTATATGTGCGCCTGTGTGCTGTCGTATATGAAAGAATCTGAAGGACCCATTCCTTCTATGAGTCGTATATCGAAGGAACAGCACAGAAAGAATTTTGACATTTGGTCCCAGCTCCGTATGTTAACAACCAAGTAATAGCCGTGGTGATAATTATTTTCGTAAATCACATTTCTGAGTGTGGACTGTGTCAATACTGTAAAGTTTTAGACAAAATCATTATAAATGTCAGAAACTAAAAAAATAGAACCAATTTCGTGTAAATAGTAAGTGATATCTCTCTATCTGGCTCTCGTTTGTGCTTTTCGATGAGTTCTATCGCTTTAACGATGGATTCTCATATTTTTGCTCTTGCTGCTCAATCAACTCAATATGGTTGGAGTATCGTGATTATTCTGGTAACCCGCTTTGGCAAAACATTTGCCGCGCAATGTGAATGAACCCAGCGGCTTCACGCGCCGTAGCAACCGCAGTAACTGCGCAGCATGACGACGTAAACAACACAAGTTTCTACGGAAAGTGAGAGGGCTTCGGTAGTGTTGTTGTGGCAGCAATTGTTGCTGCAGTTGGGGATGGTGTTCGTGTTCTTATTTGCCGCCGTCACCGCGTAGACTGCAGCTTCTTAATCGAACCTTCCTCTTATTTTCTGGTCACAGTTCTTCTTTTTATTATTATTATATATTATATAATAATAATAAAATTATATTATATTATTATATTATATTCTAGTTTTGGCCCCGCTTATGAAATCGATGCAATGCTTCAGCACGTCGAGCAAACGGTTTTAGTTATTTTGGCAACTTTGGGACCAGTCTACCAGGATGTTACTCAGGACTGCTTATTTAACATGCAGCTTATTTAACTGCTTATTTATTATAACAAATGCCGTTTAAATTAATTCAATTCAGGAAATTTTCGGTTGTTCCGAAATACATCGTAAATAAATGCATTTATTTTAAAAATATATGCAAAGATATGCATTAAATTTTTCAACTTTGGACGATTCTTCGAGAAAACCCGATTTTAAATTTTTGCTAAAGGTGAGTTCATGTGATATCAGGTCCGGGTTCTTTAAATCACGCTGCGTTCTGCACACAGGAGTCATAAATAGAAAGCATCAAAACGAGCGAAGGTTAATAACTTTTTATTAGCCTTATTAGCATAAAACTTTATTTACTTGTGCAGTCAAGACAAACCGAAAATAGACTCAACGCGTCTTTTCAACGCATCAACGCAGGTCAGGAACCCATGCCTGAATTCTATTCTACGAAGCTTCAGTTTCAATGTGTTGTTGTAATCAATTAGATAGAATCTATTGACGGAGAGTGGAAGGAGCTTCTATATCCAGAGAAGCGGTTCTTGGTACAGTAGTTTTTATGTTCTTTCTGAAACTCTCTCATTATCCGTGACTCTATTTTACTTTCTCAAGCCGTTGACGCTGTGAATACGTAAATAACCGTCATTAAAGCCAACAGCTATCAATCAAGTTAAAAACTATCTACTCTGTCAAAAGGATAGCATAAATTCATTCTAAGGATTGCACCAGTTTCCTCGTTACCAGAAACATAAAACCCGTTGCCAAATCAATTCCAAATAGTGTACTGCAACGTGCCACACCACCAGCGTTATAGTTCTTTGTACTCAGAAGATTGACTCTATCTGTCGGTCGGTCGATCGACTCGCAAACAAAACAACAATTGACGACTTTGTACTCAAGTAACCTTAACTTTCTGAATGCAATGGCAGTCGTAAGGCAAAAAGGGGATGGGAGGGGAAAAGCGAATGGGAAGAGTCATTACGCCAGGAGCAACAGCAACACTTCGCCTGACTGCACGATATCGCAAATCGAGTTAAGTGAATTGCAAAGGAGAGATAATAGGTGACTCTCTGATGCGTAGTCACACGAATCAGGTAGCCATAGTAGTAGTATTAACAAACGCTACAACAACAAGAAAACTTATTTATAAACTTGTCTAGTGAATGTAGTTTGACGAGAGAGATGGCAAAAGTATCAGGGAGAGCAGTGAAAGGAGAATCAGAAAAGTGAAATAACTAAAGCATGACAATGTCCTTCAATTGGAACGCATCCAGGGTTCACACGAGCAACAGTGACATCTCTTCGTATTTCAACGAGTCCACGAATGACGTGGGTGGTACGAAGTGGTTGGAGAGGATCATATCAGGGTGGGATTATACCAGGGACGAATGAGGCTTTACCATGTGTAAGAGAAACAAAAGGAAAATGAGAAAATTACGTTCATATACTCAGGGTCAACAGCGGTCATCGTGCCGATTTTCCTTTTCAGCCCAGGGGTTGCCGTTTGCTTCGACCGTGTTAACGAGCAATGAACCCACCCGATGGTTATATGCACGTGTCTACACGGGGTTGATTTTTGTAGTTAATAAGAAGAAAAGGAAATAAGCACAAAAACAGCAAAAGTATTAATAAGTTTACTGGGTGTTCAAAGGTTGTAGTGGCAGCAACAACATTGATAACGCAGAAACATCTTCAGCAAGATTGAAAATTATAAGTATTGTTGCTGTTTGTGGTGGCATGGGTTGAGGGGAGGTTGCCGTTATTTTTGTTTTTGGTTTACACACATATAGCCTTTAATTACAGCTCCTGATTACTATTGATTGACTTGAAGGCTATTCTTAGGTTTTACTAGTGGCTGATGCTGTTGTTGAGAACTTAAAATCTTGTGATTTGTCCAGTTATTACTGATACCTCTCATAAGATTAAAACCGACGTTTTTGTTCTTTTTTTAAGGTATCAGTATATTTTGTTTGTTGAATACACGTAAATGTTGCCCCTGTACATAGCCTTCCATTCCCATTTAGTGAACCAAAATATACTAATTTTGTGGTAATAGCGGTGGTGATTGATCGTACTGGCAAATGTTCTATAAAGTCGGGTAATTACGCTTTCTTTATTTCACGTACAATGTTGTCGACAACAACAATATAATCATACTAATAAGAGTTGAAATTTTAAAATCAAGCCAAGGTGAGCAGGTTATTATTTCATGATTCAGTTTTGGATACCGTTTTATCGCCCTTAAGACCAATTTAATTCTTCTTATAACATACAAGGGGCAGCTAAAGCGGTGGTCAAAATTTCAGCAAGAGACAGCAACAAGCATAATTTTTATTTGTAATAATGAAATTAGAATAATCCGAACCAACCTAATACATCACATAAACCTGTCGTCAACGACATCAGCAACAGTAATGCTAATACTAATAACGAACTAACGCAAGTGTACTTATAAAAAAAAAGAAAAAACAAGTAACACCCAACAACAATATCACTAAGTCTTAGCTCCAACATCAATAATACTCACATAATAAAAACAATAACAATAACATTGACATCAACAGCAGTAATAGCACAAAATGGTAGTTACAATATTAGCAACAATAACAGCAACAACAACTAGAGTAACGCCAACAAGTCCGTTCGAAAAAGTTTTGCAATTGGCGCAGCACGGCCTGCGTCTAACCACGAAAGTATGACAAAAATTGTAAAAAGAAGCACCACGAAAGAATGCATTGCGAACGAATACAACTCACTGGGTTGGATTGTATTCAGTTGTTTACGTATGTATGCGTTCATGTGTGTGCGTGTATGTTTGTGCGTGTATGTTTGTGCGTGCTTGCGTATGTTTGGGGATATATATATATATATATATATATATATATATATATATATATATATATATATATATATATATATATATATATATATATATATATATATATATATATATATATATATATATATATATATATATATATATATATATATATATATATATATATATATATATATATATATATATATATATATATATATATATATATATATATATATATATATATATATATATATATATATATATATATATATATATATATATATATATATATATATATATATATATATATATATATATATATATATATATATATATATATATATATATATATATATATATATATATATATATATATATATATATATATATATATATATATATATATATATATATATATATATATATATATATATATATATATATATATATATATATATATATATATATATATATATATATATATATATATATATATATATATATATATATATATATATATATATATATATATATATATATATATATATATATATATATATATATATATATATATTATATATATATATATATATATATATATATATATATATATATATATATATATATATATATATATATATATATATATATATATATATATATATATATATATATATATATATATATATATATATATATATATATATATATATATATATATATATATATATATATATATATATATATATATATATATATATATATATATATATATATATATATATATATATATATATATATATATATATATATATATATATATATATATATATATATATATATATATATATATATATAAATATATATATATATATATATATATATATATATATATATATATATATATATATATATATATATATATATATATATATATATATATATATATATATATATATATATATATATATATATATATATATATATATATATATATATATATATATATATATGTATATTATATATATATATATATATATATATATATATATATATATATATATATATATATATATTATATATATATATATATATATAATATATATATATATATATATATATATATATATATATATATATATATATATATATATATATATATATATATATATATATATATATATATATATATATATATATATATATATATATATATATATATATATATATATATATATATATATATATATATATATATATATATATATATATATATATATATATATATATATATATATATATATATATATATATATATATATATATATATATATAATATATATATATATATATATATATATATATATATATATATATATATATATATATATATATATATATATATATATATATATATATATATATATATATATATATATATATATATATATATATATATATATATATATATATATATTATATATATATATATATATATATATATATATATATATATATATATATATATATATATATATATATATATATATATATATATATATATATATATATATATATATATATATATATATATATAT
>OZ016503.1:14573039-14592827 GCA_963966595.1 Physocephala rufipes
AAAGACAAATTTATCAGAAATAAAGTGGTAGAGATTCATAAACTCTTACATAAAGCAACTTGGAAACATGTAAGCAGCAGTGACAATCTCGCTGATATAGCATCAAGAGGCATTTCTCCCGAAAAACTTTTTCAATTCAAGCTGTGGTGGAACGGACCAGTATGGCTATCGGCGTCAAACTGTGCGACAACCATCACCAGAAGAAGTAATTATGACAGATTTCTGCCATTTGCTTAACGTGAGCACCTGCCTTGACGGCTTAATCTCACGGCGGGCCATCCCGCACGGGGTTGCAAGTACGAACTCTGTGAACGTACCTTTTATGCTTTATGGCGACAACCTACGCCCAGTGCCTCCGGGTTACCAAGCCGTGGCGTTTGTACCTTTGGAAGCCATGTGCATGGCATGGACATTCCGCTAAGGTATATTTGAGGCCGATCTAAAAACCTCTGCCGGTCTGTGGGGCCCGGCACCCGGTAATGTTTTAGTGCATTACCACACCCGAGCTCATCCAAACTCGTACCCGCGTAACTTTGGGTTTTAACCACAGCCACCACGAAGCTCCCGAAGGGCCTACCCAATGACAAGCATGTGAGGCTTGGAATATATATATACCAGATGGTGTGACTTTTAGCCTAAGCTATTAGCACACATACTGGTTGTATTTTTCGTCTGCTTGTCTCCCGTGGTACCAATTTAAAGCCTATGGTAGGCTCCGGAACCAGGGAGTACCACAGCCGTGGTAACTGACCGTCTCATACGCCTTGGTCACTGCCATTTTGGGCCCATACACCCGGGACTGGCAACCTAAAGCAATTATGACAGCAGTAACAACGCCGAACCTGGAGCATTTCTTAAGGCCGTTGCTAGAAAAAATATCCAGTCATGCGAAGTTAGAAAGGATCGTAGCGTATGTACAACGGTTCGCTTTAAAACTAAAAAAATCCGAAAGTAAGCCTTACCTAACAGTTAAAGAACTAGAGTTATCGCATCAAAGCATAAGGTATCAACAATACGAAGATTTTGCTGAAGAGATCAATACAATTACAAATATCAAACAAATTGATAGAACAAGTAAGTTGGCGACGCCAAACACGTTTTTAGATAACTACGGTATCTTAAGAGTTTGAGGAAGATTAGAACGATCTTCGCTAATTCCCGAAATTTGGCAGATGCAGTAAACTTACTGATAAGGAAGGCTACTATTAGAAAATGCTTCAGTCTGATATGGACGAAATACACGAACAAATCAGACAGCATATGAAACTAATGAGCAATAAATTAAAGGAACGTTGCGACCGAGCCATGCACTCGGAAGGATATATATATATATATATATATATATATATATATATATATATATATATATATATATATATATATATATATATATATATATATATATAATATATATATATATATATATATATATATATATATATATATATATATATATATATATATATATATATATATATATATATATATATATTATATATATATATATATATATATATATATATATATATATATATATCCTTCCGAGTGCATGGCTCGGTCGCAACGTTCCTTTAATTTATTGCTCATTAGTTTCATATGCTGTCTGATTTGTTCGTGTATTTCGTCCATATCAGACTGAAGCATTTTCTAATAGTAGCCTTCCTTATCAGTAAGTTTACTGCATCTGCCAAATTTCGGGAATTAGCGAAGATCGTTCTAATCTTCCTCAAACTCTTAAGATACCGTAGTTATCTAAAAACGTGTTTGGCGTCGCCAACTTACTTGTTCTATCAATTTGTTTGATATTTGTAATTGTATTGATCTCTTCAGCAAAATCTTCGTATTGTTGATACCTTATGCTTTGATGCGCTAACTCTAGTTCTTTAACTGTTAGGTAAGGCTTACTTTCGGAATTTTTTAGTTTTAAAGCGAACCGTTGTACATACGCTACGATCCTTTCTAACTTCGCATGACTGGATATTTTTTCTAGCAACGGCCTTAAGAAATGCTCCAGGTTCGGCGTTGTTACTGCTGTCATAATTGCTTTAGGTTGCCAGTCCCGGGTGTATGGGCCCAAAATGGCAGTGACCAAGGCGTATGAGACGGTCAGTTACCACGGCTGTGGTACTCCCTGGTTCCGGAGCCTACCATAGGCTTTAAATTGGTACCACGGGAGACAAGCAGACGAAAAATACAACCAGTATGTGTGCTAATAGCTTAGGCTAAAAGTCACACCATCTGGTATATATATATTCCAAGCCTCACATGCTTGTCATTGGGTAGGCCCTTCGGGAGCTTCGTGGTGGCTGTGGTTAAAACCCAAAGTTACGCGGGTACGAGTTTGGATGAGCTCGGGTGTGGTAATGCACTAAAACATTACCGGGTGCCGGGCCCCACAGACCGGCAGAGGTTTTTAGATCGGCCTCAAATATACCTTAGCGGAATGTCCATGCCATGCACATGGCTTCCAAAGGTACAAACGCCACGGCTTGGTAACCCGGAGGCACTGGGCGTAGGTTGTCGCCATAAAGCATAAAAGGTACGTTCACAGAGTTCGTACTTGCAACCCCGTGCGGGATGGCCCGCCGTGAGATTAAGCCGTCAAGGCAGGTGCTCACGTTAAGCAAATGGCAGAAATCTGTCATAATTGCTTCTTCTGGTGATGGTTGTCGCACAGTTTGACGCCGATAGCCATACTGGTCCGTTCCACCACAGCTTGAATTGAAAAAGTTTTTCGGGAGAAATGCCTCTTGATGCTATATCAGCGAGATTGTCACTGCTGCTTACATGTTTCCAAGTTGCTTTATGTAAGAGTTTATGAATCTCTACCACTTTATTTCTGATAAATTTGTCTTTGTTTTTGTTATTTTGTATCCAGCCTAACGTTATAGTTGAGTCACTCCAAGCGGAAATCTTTATATTGTAATTAATTATTGCTCATTACTTTCGCCAGCAATTGTGCTGCGCGTAACTTTAGTTTTGTTGCATCTCCCTCTTCCAGCTGTGTTACCTCATTTTCTTTAAGAGCTTCACCACACTCTATTATACCTTCACAATTTGACAGCCATTTACGCAAATTAAATCCATACTTCTTTAATTATTTTCTGACTTCCAGCTTGAAGTTTTTACACTCTTCAATTGTATCTGCTCCTGTTAGAAGGTCGTCCATATAAAAGTCCGATTTTACTATTTCGCTAATTTCTCCATTTTCGCATCTTTCGGCTATATCCTGTAGAGCCATTGTTGTTAAAAATCGTGCACAAGCTGTACCATATGCAACTGTTGTCAGTTGGAATTCCTTTATACTTTATACAAGCTACGCCCATTAGCAGTTTTTGCTGACCCACGACTTTTGTCGTTAGACTATCTTGTCGAATTACAGATTGGTGTGGTAGGTAATACTTTCCTTCACTTTCGGTTACTTTTTCCTTCGTATGGCCTAATTTGATATATTCTCCCATAAACTTAATGTAATCTCTTCGTAATCCTGGATTTCTGTCTAGCTTATTCTCCAAGCATGAATCTCGTAATGTTTGTTTTCGAGAATTCCCTTACTGATTTGCTTCTTGGAAAGGAAGCTTTATTATGAATTTACCGTCTTCATCTCGTGTTGTGCTCATTCGGTAATGCTAAATGCAGTTATCAGACTAATTTTTAGCCTCGACTTCAAGGATGTCTTCTGTTTCCTTCTCCAAAAAAAACATCTCCAGATTTGCTGTCATATCTATGACTAACTTGTTTTTATGTGGGCATGTGGGCATTTTAGCACTCCTGACAATATTCATCCTAGTTTTGTAGCTTGACCTAGAAATTTACCATTTTTATGGATTCCTTATTTCAAAATAATTGAGCAGATGTCGCTGCCTATCACCATATCTATTCTATCCGATTTAATGAAACACGTATATGTTAGTGTGTCATTTTTCCAGTCATCGTTATTGTATTTAAATAACCTATCCAGAATAGCTCCTGATAACTTATTCAGGACTAATGCTTCCATCATAAATTTCTTATTGCTTAGAAACCTGGGTCATGCTTCTAGATATACCTTTGATTTTGATATACCCACAATTGTATCTATAAGACCATGTAGTTGTGTCTTCTCTTTTAATATTGGCAGTTGTAGTATTTGTGCTGCTTCTTCAGAAATAGTTGTCTTCTGTGAACTTTGATCTATTAGCGCCCTTAATGTGATAAAGCTGCTGCCTGCTGCTTTTACTCTTATTTGTGCCGTTGATGTAGAACTGTTGCCTTTCTCCCTTATCCAGTCATCATATTTACACTTTTTTCGGGACTTTTCGCTTCCTTCTTAATTTGATAAAATTTGGAACGATTTTCCGTCATCTCTAGTCAAATTTGGTTTGTAGACAAACTGGTTTCGGCGATGTGCCATCTTCAGTGTCTGTTTTCATCTTCAGTGTCTGTTTCGTTTTCGATAACGAAAACAGACACTGAAGATGGCACATCGCCGAAACCAGTTTGTCTACAAACCAAATTTGACTAGAGATGACGGAAAATCGTTCCAAATTTTATCAACATCCAACCCTGTCGGAAAAATCAACAAATATCGAGAATCCTTCTTAATTTCTTCAACATGAAGAAGAGCATGATGGTATTTACCTTACAGCTATCTGTATTACTTGCACATTTTGTACCCAATTTATGGCTCCCACACCGATAACATAATTTATTTTCCTCATAAAATGCCTTTTTTCCATAAATGTTGCTCCTTGAAACTCTTTGCAACTTACCAGCTCATGTCCTGTTAGTTTACAATAATCACAATTTTTTTTTGATATATGGAACAAGTTTGACTATTTCTGATTTGCTTTAAAACTATTGTTGTGTTTTTTGCCTTTAAATGTTTCTAGAGCTCGATATTGCTGTTCCAAGAAGAGACATACATCTTCTAGTATTTGGATTTCTTTGGTTTTCTTCACGCTTTGTTCGTATACACACGGCACATCTCTGTCTAACTTGCGGACGATTATTCTTGCGACAAAAGGTTATGCAAAATCAATTTTTATATTAAGACCTTTTAATGCTTGAATACATTTATTTATTGTATACAATAATTGCTTTACACTGTAGGCTGATTCAATATCATTAGATCTTACCATTGGATAATTCAAAATCTTATCCACTTGTGTAGTAAACAGCAGTCTCTTGTTTTCATACCTTGTATTTAATATATTCCATGCTGCTTCATAGTTGGCGTCTGTCACTTTCAAAAGCTGGATAAGTCCTCCAGCTTCTCCTCTAACATCTCCTCTAACTCTTTAACCGATACATTTTTTCTGTATTGGAGAAATTATTCTGATTATGCACCAGATTTTTAAAAAGGTCATGTAATGGTGGCCATTCAGTTACGTATTTGCATACTCCAGCTTAATTTCTTGGAAATTCTCTTCCATCATTGCTTTTGTTATTGCCGTTTCCTGATTTCGCTGATCTGGGTTGATCGAAATCTTCCATCGATAATTTTCTCCCGTAGATTTATGGACTTCTCGACGAGTTCTTTTTGCTACTCCAGTAGTCTATCCTTCGACATATTGCTGGCTTTTTTATTTTACAAGGATATTATTTTCACGTTTCACTATCCGATGCTTCAGCCTCGGATACGCTTTCACGACGCTTTTTCTTTTTACTGTGTATCATTAATTTAAACAACTTTTGAATTTTTTACCACTGGTTGGGGATTAACAGAAGATTTTTTCAAAATATTTCCGAGTCTCTCACCACTGGTGGGGGAAAACTCAAAATATTTTTCGTTATAATTCTACTCTATTTCAGAAGTTAGAATTTAAAATGAATTTTTTATAATTTCCTAATTTAATTTCCTAATATTTTATTAGGCTTCTTTCAAGGTTCTCAGAGTCTCTTACCACTAGTGGGAGAAAACTCTGAAAATTGCTCGAAGGACCAAATATAATATGATCACACCTTGAATACTTTTCTAGTACTGATTTTATATTTGATATATATACTGATTTTATATTCGTCTTCTTTTTATACAATTTTTCTTATCATTACAATGTTAATTTTATCTTAAACTACTACAATTTTGTATTCTACAATAGTTTAGTGTTTTCTTATCATCATCGAAAAAAAAACTAGTTTCGACCGGTCGAAAAAAAACTAGTGATCATATTTGAATAATGCAACTTTAAGTTAGGGAAGCAGGAAATGGCCCGAGGTTAAATAATTAGATAGAGAGTTATTTATAGAAGCCATTCCAACATTTAAATATCTTCGATTAACATTTAAAATATCTTCGGATAACTTTCTATTATTATTTTAATCATCCCAGAAGCCATGGGTCACAGCCCGCCGGATTAGTGCTATGAATTGAAATTTAGTGAGCAAGATGACTAAATGAGTTTGGATTTTACATAAATGCGATCATTGATTTCCGAGCTATCTTTTGCTAACGACAGTTTATAAAAAATTTAGCCACGGCAATGGTGAAGAATACTTAACTGAATATTCGTCGAATATTTTCAATCGAATTTTTACTGGAGATAAAATAATAGTCAGTGGAGTGCGCAAACTTCCTATAGAGATTGAATGTACATGCATACTGGGTCCTGGGGCTCAGGGGGAATTTTTCTGATTGCGTAAAGTGGTTGAAAATAGAAAGTCCTCGGTTATAGATGTGTGACTGTTGAACGGATGGGCATTGTAGGATAGGATTCTTTTGCAGTCGACGGAGAAATGTCGAAATATCTGTGCACTGGGTATCGGTTTCAATTCTTATGAAAAAGATGTATTCATGGATAAAATGTTGCAATTTTTTTACGATTGTCGGTAAACTGAGGCTATATTCGTAACGAATGCGATGTTTCGAGTGAATACGGCGAGATTTATTAACTCTTGGTCCTTTGAAAAGGGGTCTACTTTTTGAGTAATTTGGAGCAAAATGTATCCGCTGTTTCTCAAGATATCGGTTTTAAGTACTGATATCGATACCCCTATACCGATAGATGGATATAACGAAGTTGTAACAGATTTATATGTATTTGGAAACTCAACAATTCACATAAAAAGTTATTCTTTCAGTATGCCTTGAGATAGATTTTCATTCTATGTCCACTTTTGCATCTGGTAGACCACGGCAGATGCAGAAGCCCTCAAATTATCCAAAGTCAAAGTTTTCAAGAAAAAGGATACTTCAGACTTCAAGGTTTTTAATTTTTTTTTACCTAGTCCTGAATATGGTTTGTTAAAATATACCTGCTTCTAGAGTGTAGATGATAAAACAAAATATTTGAGACGCGGTTAATTACAATTTTTATTAAAAATCAATCGTTTGTTAATGCTATGCGCTTTTAAAGAAGGTTTCATTATTTTTTTGGTCAAACTATTTATTTCTCTTATTTGACATCAATTTTAGATACATTTTACATTTAGATCTATTTTAGGTTTTGCAAACTTTATATAATTTTTGGTGCAGCAAAGTGGCTTGACATGAACATTAAACATTTGATACCTTTTTGGTATTACTTTTTGGTGTTATTAGTAATCTTTCAGCCATGGAGTTTTTCAACAACAAAGTGCTATCAGATATGTATTTTGAAAACATAGATTCGATTGTGTTAATTGGGTCGTGACTCCATAAGCGTTCTTCTCCAACAATATAAAAATGTATGCTATTTTAAAAGACTGGATGGATGACGAACTCTGCATCAGTTTTCTGCCAGAATGCAGCGAGGGATTTGGAAGGCCAAATAAATATTTTTAAGAGAGCTCTAAAAGACTATAGAGGCGGAAACTGAATGGCATTAATGATAGCTTGGAATATGGTGACGCTAAAAATTCTTTAGTTCGAAAATCTGAACCTTTTAAGGGCAAAGACAATACGTATGATGACGAAAACACATTACACCTCAAGCAACTCTAGGATAATGCGTGGATCTAAAATGGACAAAGGATCAGTATGTTTTACTCAGACGAGTTGCAGTGAGAAGGAAGTCAGAATTGTATGAACAGCGAAGAAAGTGTGTTTTACCGCAAACATCACTTTGAAATCAACATATTCTCAAGGTCGCGAGCTAAAATTAAAAGAAATAGTGAATTAACACTTTTCTGTAAATAGAGTTGTGATAGGTCTTCAGGGCAGAATTGCTTATGTCACCTATGTACCTTTGCGATGAAAAAAACATTTACCAGTGCATTATTCAGTGCAACCGGGTATATACCAGGACCGCAACATTTAGTGACGTTTGGGTAAACCCCGCTCCAAATTCCACAAAATTCTGCGGTCCCATAAAAATCGAGCTTAAGAAAAAACCAAAGAACATTCAGGAACTTAGGAACTGTACGGAATGACAAGTTAAACCAAGAAAATAAGTAAAATATGCTTAAAAAAAAACAAGATGAGTTCAAAAATTTTTTTAATTATAAACCAATTAACTCAAGGTGCAGTCAGCACAAATGATGGAAACACAGCAAGAACACTTTTCTCGGAACCAGAGCAAGCTGTTACAATTACAGGAATGGACTACAATTTAATTTACAGATTTAAAATTATTTTTAAAGTAATCTCTTAAAGTTTACAAATAGATGCTGCAAAATGGCAATATGCAAAGTAAACTACAGAATTTTGTAATGGATTGTACCCATGGGGAAATATGTCCCTAACAGTCCACATAATTTTTTCCATACCAAAAATATTATTTAACGTAATTTCTTGCGGACATATATCCAGAAGCCAAATCTTTATTATTAAAAATCAGTGTAGATCTAGAATGGGGAAAAATGTGTAGAATCAGTTTAGCAAACAATGTATAAAAAGAAAAAAACTATATAAAAAATAAAGGTAAAAATGTATCAAATGCTTAATATTTATACCAAACCACTTCTCGCAGGTAATCATAAGTATGGTATACACATAAACTCTAAAAAATATAAAGGATGCAGAAACAAATGATTTGTTTGTGGATTGTTTACTAAAATTTCTTTGAAATATGAAAAAGTAAATATATCTAAAAATGGTGTCAAATAAGAATAAGAAAAATATTTTGCACCTAAGGAAGTGGCCTAGGTTGCCTGGGGAGTAATGTGTCCCTTATGCCGCAACTCACACAGGGGACATTTGACACTGGACATGACAAATTTGTTGTTGTTTCACCAACAAAATGACGAAATGAACTAGGGACTAACAACGAATGAATTTGTCCCTTGTGCGACACTTGTGTCCCTTGATATTTACTGGGGACACCAAGCAGCGGGTTGACGTATGAACAAAAGGGAATATTACGACTGCAGTCAGGCATGCATGTGTATTGTATTTAGAAAAGAGCATTATGAATTTTGCGGAAGGTTTGTTCGAACAAGATTGAACTGTAAAACATAAGCTATATTATTTTTGCTAGAATTTTTGAGAGAATGTTATTATATTATATACTAGAGTCATTTATTCCTCCATATTGTTTTACAATTTTCGATGTCTTGTGCACTAAAATATTGTATTTACAAATATTTGCACTTAAGTGCACTTTTTTAGGAAAGGTATTGAACAGTCCATCAAATACTAAGGCAACCCTAACATTATACAATATAAAACCAAAGAAATTTATGGGGAATATATAAAAACGGACAATATATGGAACATTTTACCTATGAGTATATTTTTTTATAAGCTGCAGAAAAATTTGAAAATCTTTCGAATTGGCCTTGGACATGTTTGGTATAAGGAAATCAACACTTATTATTATATAGCCTTTAAAAGGACGTTTCCTTAGAATAATCCGGATATTTGTGTATATACTGCCGGCCAAATGTTTTGGTGCATCTGTGTTATGGACTATCACAGCCTTCGTAATAGGGAAATTGAAAGCTGATTTTTTGTTAAGCCGAGTTTAATTTTGAATCGGTAATAATAATTGAAAATATTTTTGAATGTCACTTCTAAAGTAAGTAAGGATACTATCTTCGGCCTGACCGAAGCTTAAATACCGCACACCCACAGGATATATCCGTATTCGTAGCAGAGCTGCGGATAATGCTCACTTTTTGCAAAATGACTTGGTATTCGTGTTCAGTTCCAGGATAAAATAGTGTCTTCAAATTTGCGCTACGAACGTAGACACTGAGCTTCGAATGTGAATGTATTTATATCAGCTGCAAAAAGTAGGCGTGGTTCTAATCACATTTCACCCATTTTCAATAATAATACAATCTTACAACAACACAGAATATTTATGCCAAATTTCATGACCATATCGCTTTTCATTCTCTCGTAATCGTGATTTCAACAGACTGACAGGCAGACAAGACAGACAGACTGACAGACGGACGGACAGGGCTAAATTGACTCAGGAGAATATTTTGAGCCGGAATATATATACTTTTCCATACCTGCCACACCTCCTTTAATGGGTTTCAAACAGAGGAACAAACTCTTTCGGACGGACGTACAAAAAATTATTGAAAATTATTAATGATATCACAAGTAAGAGAGCCGTCAAATGCTACAAGACACGTTTAAATATTATAGAGGTCTATAATAATGTCGAATTAAGAACAAAACTAGTAGTATTTGAGTAGTAGTATTTTTTCAAAGATACTCTTAATGAAATTCAAAAAAGGTTTGAAAAGAAAGGTGCGCTTCATATGCCATTTAATTTCGGATGATATTAGATCAGGGAGTAGTAAGGGATCACCTGTTTCGCCTACCATAAGGGTTTTAATAATGATGAGGTATTTTGGCAAGGGGAATTATCAGCTAGATTGTGGTAAGCATTTTGTTTTGCTAATTTAGACATTACTAGATTTAATTTTAGCCGATACACATGGGGTCAGCAAAAAAACTGCTAGCATCGTCATTCGGAAAGTGGTCATTGCTCATATTGGCAAACTTCCAGAGTTTAAAGTTCCGCAGCTCAACAAACGGTATTCGAGAAATCAAAAGAGGATTTCTCCAAAGAGTTGGTATTACGCAATGTTTGGGTGCGACAGATTGTACACATATTGAGATTAACTAGTAAGAGCGTTATCTTCGGCCTGACCGAAGCTTATATATCCTATTCCCTAATGCCTTAATAATAACGTTCAAATAAAATATGGGCGGGTTTTATTTGTATATTATATATTTATATTTAAATTAATACATTTACATTTATAATAAAATTAATTACCCGCTGACCCGCCGTGGTAACTGTGCACGGTCTCATAATTTATGTATTTTATTACCATTATCAGCACCAATTAGCTTATGATGACAGAAAATATTTGTGCTAAATTTCATGAAAAAATCTCTACTTTTACGCTTGTGGCCACGAATTGTGTTTGCCTCTAGTGGGCGGACCACGCAAATTTTTTGAATTATATTTTTAAATTCCATTCACTTTTCAGTTCGTCCTCAGAGCTGATCTGAACACGATTAAATTTACATTAAATTCCAAAAGTAGGCGTGAAAATTGTCCCATTTCGACCGATGGGACCAATCAGCTTGTCCTAACAGCAAATATTGGTACCAAACTTTATGATGATACATTTATTCCTTCTCTTCTAATTGTGATTTCCACAGACAGACAGATAGACAGACTGACCGACATGCAGACGGACGGACAAGGCTAAATCGACTCAGGAGATCATTCTGACTCAGAATATATATATACTTTTCTATATCTGTTGTAGCTCCTTCACTGCGTTACAAACTTAGTTTCATCATTGATACATGCTTTTCCCCTTTTTTAAAGGGAATAATGTTTAAAAACGCGAGATGAGAAACTGGAGCACGATATCGATGTAAGAAAGGTTTTTACTCCATTAATGTGTAGGTGCTAGTTGATTCCAACAGCAGAATCCATGACATTGTTGTTTGTAATTTGTCATCCATTAAGGCAAAGCTTCAGCAAATTAATCGTTTGGGTGGAGTAATTTTAGCAGATGGAGGTTACAAACACAGTAACATAATGATGACTCCATTTCGGTTAGACTCATGCCTAAGTGCAGCCGAACAGGCATACCCACGACATCATATTAGAACCATAAATGTAGTCGAACGAACATTTAGCAATTTAGGAATTGCTTTAGGTCTTTAACGGCCTGCAATGCTATCTAACCACCGCAAAAAACAGTCGCAGTTATGGCAGTTCTTTGGAATATTGCGCAGAGTCGAAATTGTTCTTTAGTAGAATATGGACAAAAAATCCGTAAGTAAAATTGAAATATGAACAATACTGGCTCACGCAATTTTGTTTTCTGCAGATGTTGAAAAATCTGCATATGCCAAAGGAAGTACATCCCAAAGGGGAATAGAATTTAGAAGGAACGTTGTTGCCATTTATTTCTCTAACAATGCCTAAAAAAATTCCCATAGTTGAAATTAATTTGATCTTTCTATTTGTCACTGAATTTAGTTTTTAGTTCCTTATTTTGATATCCTACTCCCTTTAAAAAATGGAAAAAGGATATATTAACGTTGATACTAGGTTTCTAACGCATTGAAGGAGCTACAATAGATATAGAAAAGTATAAATATTCTGTTTCAGAATGATCCCCTGAGTCGATTTAGCCCTGTCCGTTCGTCTGTCTGTTAGGATAGGCTGGTTGGTATTGAAAATGGGCGAAATCGGACAAATTCCACGCTTACTTTTGGTGTTTAATGTGAATTAAATTATGCTTAGAGCTCAATTTCTTAGCTCCGAGTACAAACTTAAAGGTGAAATTGTACATCCAAGTATTGATCATTTGAAAATATAATCAAAACAATTGGCGTGATCCGCCCACTAGAGACAAAATTCGTACAGGAGTACACGCGTAGAAATAGAGATATTGCCATGAAATTTGGGTCAAATATTCCGTCATCATAGGATGGGCTGTGTTGAGAATGGGCGAAATCAGAAAACTGCCACGCCCACGCCTCAATTAGAGCTGTTTCACAAAAAATGAGCGTTGAAAAGAACAAATAAAGCATGAAATTTGGTTCAAACATTCTCTGTCATCACAGGGTGGTTATAAATGTAAATATAATAATTTAAATATAAATATATAATATATTTAAATAAGCCGCCGACGTTTTATTTGAACGTTGTTATCAAGAGATTCGGGAATAGGATATATAAGCTTCGGCCAGGCCGAAGATAACGTTCTTACTAGTTTTCGTTACAAATTATAAGCTCTAACAGTTGCAATTTCTTCATTTGAATTTCTCTTTTTATTAAAAACAATTCTTGTTCTTGTTATTTCCAACTCTGTAACTTGTCGGTTTTCTACAGTCACCATTAAGATTAAACTCATAAACTGAGCCATCATTTATATAATTACTAATCTTCTTTGCGCCTGTTGATTTACCAACACTGTAATCGCCGCAAGATGAAGGTTCAGCTACAAGAGAACTCCTACAAATGGCTTGAGCGTGACCATCGGACTCTGCAACATCTTCAAAATCCTCCGGTATTAAACCCTTTATAGCGTAGTCTAGACCACCTTCTCGTGGTCCTTTCGTTTGGGATCCGCCACCGGTTGAATAGAAATTTCGTTTATATTCGAAAATATTCGCCTTTGCCGAAATTTTCATACTCACCCATTGGGCTTTCAATTTCGTCATTGGTTATATATTTTTGAATCAACAACAGGGTATAAAGGACTCGATCAACAAATTTAAAGGGTTCATTTTCCTTTGACCGTTAGATGTGATAATTATCAATCAAAAGCGCAATAAAAGTCTGAATGAGTAATGAAATGAGATCAGTTATTCTTACACCCATTAGAGGTCATGGAATCTTCAAGGATCGAGGGATCGGGGAAACCGCGAATAACAACGCAGCTATGAGGAAAGGATAATGGTAAGTACAAGTAAAAGAATTAAGATAAAGGTAGGGCCCGATGTGCAAGCCGAAATTTTTAAAAGCCGGTCAAATCCGGATTCGCTAATGGCTGTGAAAAGGCGTCTACGAGACTCTGGGCTATTTGGAAGCAATACGGTCAAAAAACTTTAATACGGCCGCAAATAAAAAGACAAGATAGTCGTTGAGGTTGATGGGGCTCTAATC
This sequence comes from Physocephala rufipes, assembly GCA_963966595.1. Lineage (NCBI taxonomy): Eukaryota > Metazoa > Arthropoda > Insecta > Diptera > Conopidae > Physocephala > Physocephala rufipes. Next base: position 14,587,040 of record OZ016503.1, read on the forward strand.
CACAGGAACCCATAGGTATCTTGTTCGAATATCTTATTCGACGTATTATAATTCAAACTCTAAATTGACGGAATGGTTGTTTCATTGATATTAATTTCATTGATATTAATAATCATTTAAACTTTTCGAAGTGATTCTTAAATAATAAATTTTTCAAATCTCTATGAAATCACGTCAAACGTTAATAAAAACAGCAATAATAGAGATAATGATTTTATAGTTTTATGTGTAATAAAGCAATAGGGCACGTATCTAGTGGTTTATTTGATTAGAAATGCGGAAATTTAGTTGGCGGTTTTGAGTTCATGATACGTTTTACATTTCCGCGCAATTAATTTTCTCCGAGAAAAGTCGCTCGTATATAAAAATGTTAAATACTTATGGCACACATAGAGAAATGCAGGGTCAGCAGGCTATGCGATGGCGTTTCATGTGCCATTTTTATTATATATATAATTAATTACTTACCTCTCTTGCTTTTGTCGATGCGTGTTTGGGCAGAATATGAGTTCGAATTAGATTGTCCCCCCTTTCTTTAGGTTCATTATTTCTTACGCCGAAGGTTACTTGTGCGCACCCCTCTGCTCGCCGTTATTAAAATGCGAATGAAATTAATGAAGATAAGACATCCATATATCATCACGATAAGCATGGCGCATATTCATAAGATCATAAGAGCTCAAAAGTAAAGAGGTCTGGCCGGATATCCCTGCTAAACTTATTACTATATATCTGCATGTCCTTGCATGGGAAAATAAAACCAATTTGTTATAAAAATTTAAGGGTTTCTCCAGAGGCCACTTTGCAATGGAATGAGTATAACTCTTGCAAAAGTATTTGTCATATCGTCTCAAGGTCATCCTCTGTTTATAGGACTCTTCTTATGGAGGATATTGTTTTGCGCGTTAGGTCTTGCATAAGTGAAGGCATTATTACAGATAGTTTGTGCGGACTCGAATAAATACAAATGGGAATAATGTCTCCTCATTTTTCCCTTTTCATCTTCTACTTATTTACCATCTTTTTGCTTATTTATGATGTCTAGAGGACACGAACGAATTCATTATGCATGTAATTATAATGATCACTGTTTTCATTTAATTGCGCTATCTTAAGACTACTTTCTTTCTGGTGTTATAATCACTAAAATTTCCAAAATGTAGAATTCAGTGAAAATACAAATTTTGGCCATTCTGGAATTTACATAATTTGACTACTCGCTAGTTGTTATCTCGCCTAACTAAAAACGGCTTGATATCTGGTTGTGGCACACCTTTTTGGTTGCAAATTGCAATTGTTTGTGCCAAAGCCCCCTTGGGGGTTTCGCTGAATTTTATAGATAACTTAAAGCGATTAGTATAATGTTGAAATCTTTTACAATGTGATGCTATAGCATTCGTGTAATTCGCGTCTGATCTTCTCGTTCGGGTTGGTCATCCAAGGGTGTTCACACATCGAAATTTCCTTTTGCTTAATGGAACAATTTTCTAAAATAATTTTAAGAAATTCCATGTAGCGGAAACAAAAAGCAACGTTACTATGAAAATACCTCTTTAGGGTTTATGAATTAAATTATATATTTATTGCTTGCATCGTTCAGTTTTGAAAATATTGTAAGTTCTCTTTATTTAAATGGAAACTTTGACCATTACTCACTGATTCCGCTTTTTATGTTAAATTGAAATAAATATTTAGCTTGTTCTGAATATTTCTTCCTAAGTATATTCGGAGCTTCCAAATTTAGAGATTCCTAAATGAATCAAAAGAGCAAGAAGTTTGAATAATTTAAAAATAATTAATGTTTATTCTGCAAGTTTCAAGAAGATAGCCTTTTAAGGAGAATTTGTGTTAAAATCAGTTTGTAATATTAATAAGTTCATTATTTCCATATTTAATTAATTTGAATAATTTTATGAATGAAGGATATTTGGTTAAAATTGTTTTTTGCTGAACTTTAATTTTTAAATTTTATTTTTTAATTTTATTTTTAAATTTTTAACTTTTTTAATTTGATGAATTTAAGTAGTATTAATAGAAAGTACATACAATATCAAATTTATTTGAACAGAAAGCAATTACTTTATACATTAAAAGAAAGCAAGATACAATTCATAATTTTAATAGGTTTTTATACATTATCAATCGTGTTTACAAAAATTGCTATTTGTTCGTTAGCACATGTTCTAGTTGACCCGAAGTTATCCTGTTTATGTTTACGTTCGTTGAGATTTCTTATTAAAAATGAGCCTTTATACACAATACCTAACAGACGTTTTATAAAATTACTTAGCCTTAAGCGGGACTTTTAAGATACGTTAATCAAAAATTGTAACAATATTCTTCGAAAATTCATTTTGAAAAAAAGATTTGATTTTTTCAAACTTCAAAAATTATCAGAAAGCAGAATTTACTGACATTCAAGAAATTAACTAGCGAATAATTCAGGTAGACCGTTGAGTTAGTTTCGTACAATTTACTAAACGTCATACAATCAAAAAATTATTATTATGATTTTTCATTCAATAAATTAGTTAGAAATAAGTCTTCAATATGCGTTTATAACTAAATAGTTTTGTATACAAATTATAGTCAGAACAAAATAAATTATTTTATTTTCCAATTTTCCAAATTGTGTTTTCCAAATTTTGTTTTCAAGAGAATGCCGTTAGCTTGCAAATTCAACATTAAATTATTTTTGTGTATCTGCGTGAGTTTCTGAAAAAGTATCCATGCGAATAACTTTGTGAGATGTTACGATCGCTTTGTGTTTGCTGTTCATTTTAAAATGATTCCTCTTTACATTCGAACCTTAACGAATGAATTCTGAATGCGAAAAGTTCATATTTAATTTAAACGACGAAGTTGGGCGATAATTAAATAGATTAATTATTGTTATTGCATTTATTTGCACTGTTCGTCCGTCGTTGGTCGTTGGTCCGTCAGTGGTCTGTAAGTTGCCCCAGTATTGTTACGATAGTTGTCATTGTGAAATACGTTATTGTCACCGTTGTTGTAGTCGTTGTTGTTCTTGACATTGTAATTTTACAAGCATACTATACCAGTAACTAATGCGGAAATACAATAGAAAACATGGCAGTGGAATCCTCTTCGCGGTGCTCTTAGTGCTGGCCCACATCGTTGACGGTCCACTGCCGGGGAGCGCTGCGTCTAAATTGAGATTTACGTTGAATTCAGTCGAGGAGGAAGAGGAGAAAACAAAACTGTGGAATTTGCACTTACATTGGCTTTGACAGTTACAAAATGCAGCCATGCTGCGACGAGAGTGAGGTTCGTGAAGTGTTGAGGAAAGAATGAAGAGTGTTTTGAAGACCAGTAACTAAAACTAAATTCATGGCCAAGGCCTAAACACTTAAAGTGCTCTTTGTTATCATCCATGGATTGGTGAGAATTGATCGCTATGTATTTCTCATTAGCGATATTATTTGCCGTTTTCTAGACCTTCTATACATTTCGTAGTTGTGACGTGATATGCGGTGACCGATCACCAGCGCACCTAAGAGGGGTGATGTGCAATTGGAATGTAATGAGTGAGAGAAGTAGGGATCGGTAGTGCCTGAAAATTAAACGCTCGAACAATTCTGGGATATTCGGGAAATTTCAAAGAAATTTGTTTTGACCTCTCATAACGAAAATTACAATATGGATAGAGGTCTTAAAGGGAAAGCTTAAAAAGCACGCATTTGTTTTCAGTGAACGTACAGAGGCGAATCCTTAATAAGGTAGCTTTGCGCTCTTTAGACACGTTGACGTAATGTTATTGATGTTGAAATACCCGGTTTTATGTTTTTTATAAAATCAATTTTTTAAATTTCGGAGTTTTTCTTGAAAGGGGTTAGATATATCGAACTGTAATTTTAAATTTGTAAGCCTGCACTTTCATAAGCTGCATTTGCGCTTTCGCTGTTCGAATAATAAAGAACGATTTATTGTTACCTTTTATAAGCAATTTTGTTGTTTTCATTTTTGTTTTGGTCGGAAATACTCTCTTAAATTCTTCTTATGCGTTATTAGTAATAGTTTTATTTTAGCGTATTTTAATTGGAAGTAATTTAGCCTTATTTCCGGCGTTTTTGTTTATCACTTTTGATTAGTGGTTTTCTCATCTCGTATTCTCAAATGTCGTTATAGTGGTTTTATTAACCTATTAATTTGTTAATAATTAAATATTATTTTATTAACCTAGTCAGGATTATTAATTTTAAACCAGCAATAACGTAGAGAAAAATTTGAATGAATAAAAGCAATTTGCTATTTATGTAAAAAGAGCCAAAACACGAGTATGAGGAATATCAACTTATTAGTCACTTTACATTGAAAATTACAAAATTATTTTTGTTTTCTACCCATTATTGTCTCACTCCCTCTCTGTATACACTAATGTTTCCCCTTTTTTCAAAGTGAAAGTGACGTTCAAGAGTTCAGGGATGTGTTTACATGGCAATAGTCGCAATAGCTGCAACAGCATTAGCTGCAAACGCACACAGGCAGATCCATTCGTAGTGTGACACAAAGTAGAGTCTAATGATATTTAAGATCGCTAAATCACTTTGGTAATTTATTATTTGCAAACTGTTTAACGCACTTTACTAATTTTTTTTCGGAATTTGCAAATAATTGTAAGAATTGTTAATCAAACCATTAAGCAGTGCCGTCAAAAAGTGTGAAATTTCTATGAATGCCATTAAATTTGAATGAATTATGAATTTCCCATTTAAATCCGACGAAACAGTACATAATTATTAATAATAATTCATACATTTTTCTTACGTTATTTTCTATAATTACTTATATTATTTAACATTATTTGAGTTAAAGAAATCCAAAAAATTTTTAAAATATAAAATTTATCCAAAAAATGCCCACAAAATACCCACTTTCGAACATGGTTCGACGAGACTGGCAGCGTCATAAGCAATTGAACCTCCTGCAACCCGAAAAGTTTCGAAAAAGTAAGGAACTGCGAAAACGTACGACTTAAGTCTTTTGATAAATAAAATTACCTATTAAGTCTATGCTATTAGTTATTATTAGCTATATATATATATATATATATATATATATATATATATATATATATATATATATATATATATATATATATATATATATATATATATATATATATATATATATATATATATATATATATATATATATATATATATATATATATATATATATATATATATATATATATATATATATATATATATATATATATATATATATATATATATATATATATATATATATATATATATATATATATATATATATATATATATATATATATATATATATATATATATATATATATATATATATATATATATATATATATATATATATATATATATATATATATATATATATATATATATATATATATATATATATATATATATATATATATATATATATATATATATATATATATATATATATATATATATATATATATATATATATATATATATATATATATATATATATATATATATATATATATATATATATATATATATATATATATATATATATATATATATATATATATATATATATATATATATATATATATATATATATATATATATATATATATATATATATATATATATATATATATATATATATATATATATATATATATATATATATATATATATATATATATATATATATATATATATATATATATATATATATATATATATATATATATATATATATATATATATATATATATATATATATATATATATAT
>OZ016503.1:14593027-14609546 GCA_963966595.1 Physocephala rufipes
TATATATATATATATATATATATATATATATATATATATATTATATATATATATATATATATATATATATATATATATATATATATATATATATATATATATATATATATATATATATATATATATATATATATATATATATATATATATATATATATATATATATATTATATATATATATATATATATATATATATATATATATATATATATATATATATATATATATATATATATATATATATATATATATATATATATATATATATATATATATATATATATATATATATATATATATATATATATATTATATATATATATATATATATATATATATATATATATATATATATATATATATATATATATATATATATATATATATATATATATATATATATATATATATATATATATATATATATATATATATATATATATATATATATATATATATATATATATATATATATATATATATATATATATATATATATATATATATATATATATATATATATATATATATATATATATATATATATATATATATATATATATATATATATATATATATATATATATATATATATATATATATATATATATATATATATATATATATATATATATATATATATATATATATATATATATATATATATATATATATATATATATATATATATATATATATATATATATATATATATATATATATATATATATATATATAGGTGTGTTTGTGTGTCTGTGTGTGCGTGCATGTATGCGACAATCCCTGTACATGATTCCGTCGTTGGGCTTATTGAACTTCGCCGACCTAACAAATATTTTAATATTTTTGCTTTGGTTTTGCTTTGCTGATTTTTTTGCATTTGAGTTGTTGCTGTTCGAGTTATTGTTAATGCTGCTATTGCTTTGGTATGTTCCAGAATGGTTTTTGGTTTTCACGTGCGCCGCGTAATTGCTTTATAGTGGAAGGGGAGATTTTGAGGGTGATAAAATCGTCAGTGCAAGTAGCTTATGTTGTTGTTTCAATGTGAGTTAATCAAGGGTTCACTTATTATTCATTAACATGAAAATTCCTAACAAAATTTTCATGACGACCATATCCAGAAGGCTAAGTGTTATGCGTATTTTAACATTGTCATCTCTGTTGTAATTTTTTTTGAATTTCTTAACATTATTCGTCGCTACTTTTCGTCATATTTCGGTGAATTTTACAGGACCTTTACTGGTTTCTTCAGCTGCAGTTTCCGGCGAAATTTTATCACCGATGGATTCCTTGATTTATCATCGCGAAACAGAGTGGGCGAATCTCAAAGAGATAAGCATACAATGGATGGATATCACATTTTAACAAATATTTTAAAAATATTTATATAAAGGGAATCCCAGACCAATCCAGTTAAAGGAAAAACTAATAACAACAAAAACCCTTTGCCTATAAATACAGTACTCTTGCCGTATAACACAATAACGAAATAACAACAACAAGATTACTTATAAATGTATGTACTGCACGGGTTCTCTTTCAACTTCTATTTAACCCATTGATGCATTCGAAAGTTTCCACTCTCTTGAGGAAGCATATTGTTCTCTCATCTAATTTATTCTTCCTCCTCACCGTAGTTTTACAAGTTTTGGGGTTACTCTTTGATTTTCAGTATTCTCTCCGTTGCATTTTTCTGGCGTTTTCTTTTTTTTATTCGCTGTTTCAGTTCAACGTTGAGAAAAACAGGGGCATCGAAGGACAATGAACTGACGACGGCGGATATTCTGCGCCGCTCAAACACGACTCAACGCCTCTGTAACGCGTAAACACCCTCTCCACCTTTTTGACCTGATAATAACTTTCAAATCTAATTGCCTGCTATCCTTTTCAATTTTTCGATATTATTGTTATTTGATTCTTTCTCAAACTCTCGCACGCTCGCTCTCTCTGTATTTCTCTTTTGCCGGAGTAACAGTTAAACGAATGCACTTTAACTTATGTAAACCAAGAATATAATTACCCTCTTCCCCCTTCAACAAGCACTTCATTGTCGACCTAATTCAAAATAAATGCTATTGTATTCTATTAGTCAGTTTAACAAGGAGGAAAGGGTCAAAATTTAAATAGGTCTCAAACTGCTGTTTCCACACGTAGGATCGGTAATATCGAGTTTTGATAATACCTCTCTTAATAACTTTTATTAAGGCGTCTATCTCAAGCACCGCTTTGTACTTGAATTTTCATAGAGACCTAAGGTCTAAATAATAATAAATTATTAAGAGCTCTTCACATGGAAGAAAACTTCAGTGTACGCATTAGGATAAAGCTTCATTGATTCACAAATCTCAGAAAGAAAGCCTTCAGAAAGAATTTAATTCGTTTTCTAAAACTCAGAACCACGAAAAAAATATAGGAATGACAAACGTATAAGTATTTATAATGCGACACGTTTTAGTTATATTTTCAAAAACATTAAATAGAGATAATTTTTTGTTGCGTCGCAATATCGCTTTATACGAGTATAACTGATAAATTAGATTTTATTATCGCCAGAAAATAGAACAGGAAAACATTTGTTATCACTTGAGAATATTTTTTAAAAAAGTTTCCATTATTTGTGTTCTATTTTATCTAAAAAACTTCTTAAAATTTTGTGTTTTGTGTGTGAGAGATAGACAGGATTCACACCCGTGCTGGGAGTCATTTTTTGAGGGCAAAGGATTTTACTTGGGACACTGAATAAAATCGGGTTGTTTGGGGCTGTCATGGTTTTTTCGTGCGATCGTAGTAAGGTTTAAATCTTGAATGACAATCGATCAACATTTTTCAAAAAAAAAAAAAAAACAATTATAGATTTTTCATATTTTTCATATATTTTTTCATATATTTTACATATAAATTTTTCATATAAAGTACATTGCAAAATATTTTGTACCTGTCTTGGGCGAGCTTGGGATTTTCCCAAGCTCCATTTTAAAGCTTTTGTTCCATTTTAAAGCTTTTATGACAGTAAAGAAAATGCTCACTTTTCTCACCTTGCTCACTACATTTTTTTAAAGGAGACTCATTTAGACCCATTTCAGATCACTGAACTTTTGCCATTACACCCATTTGGTTCACTGAACTTAAACGTCACATCGCGCCGCATTACTAGTATCGCTTTTGTATATATCGGGCTTATGTACGTGTGTGTGTTACGCATATAAATAATTATTATAATTACAGTGGTTGCGTTTTTTGTGTATCAATTTTTCCTATAATTTTTCGCAGATTTCTTATTCTTATATTTATTAGATTGTTTCTATTTCTGCGTAATGTCTTTCGTCCATTGGGACTTTTTCAACTTTTAGACTGACTCAGCTGTTTTTGCCTTTCTCTTCTCACTGGTTACCATTTTACCATCACTTGGTTTCCATTTTCTTAAAGATTCTTCGTAATTTTTAATATTTTATACTTGCTTTAACTTTTCTATAACACGAAGCAATCCTTCGTAGTTTTTGTGCTATTATTGCTACTTTTGCTATAATTTATGATATTATTTACTCATATTAATTTTGACAATTTAGCTTATGAATGAGCAGACCGCGTTAGAGAACACAATTAATTAAACCGAATAAAAGGAAAAAATGGGTCATCGTTTATCAGCAAAAAAAAAAAAAAAAAAAGAAAGAAAAAGAAACAAAACAAAAAGCAAAAAATTAACAGTTATTTATATCAATTGGAGTTGGAAGAAAATATTCCAATTCAGAAAATGGTAAAACACCCCGAACAAAATATTTCAGAGCCAACAGCACCAATTAAGGTCAGGAAAAAAAACATGAATTGAAGCCACGTAATCCACGAAGCGGCACACCGGACGTAAGCGTTTTTGATAAGATTTCCTATCATGAAATTATTGTGCTTATTCTGTAGTTCCGAATGTCACCTCCCGTCTCGCCTCTTCAGTTGCCTTTCATTGGTTTGATATAGCTATATCCAGTAAGACGTCACCCATATTTAGTATGAAACAATTGAAAGGCAACCGAAAGGATGAGATGTTACAAGACGTCCAGAAATGTGGAATAGGTACATATATCCATGTGTTCCTTATTTGATCAGAATTCTTTTGATAATAAGACTTTAAAGAAAGGAAGGATGTGATGGTGCTTGAAAGGATATATATATATATATACATATATATATATATATATATATATATATATATATATATATATATATATATATATATATATATATATATATATATATATATATATATATATATATATATATATATATATATATATATATATATATATATATATATATATATATATATATATATATATATATATATATATATATATATATATATATATATATATATATATATATATATATATATATATATATATATATATATATATATATATATATATATATATATATATATATATATATATATATATATATATATATATATATATATATATATATATATATATATATATATATATATATATATATATATATATATATATATATATATATATATATATATATATATATATATATATATATATATATATATATATATATATATATATATATATATATATATATATATATATATATATATATATATATATATATATATATATATATATATATATATATATATATATATATATATATATATATATATATATATATATATTATATATATATATATATATATATATATATATATATATATATATATATATATATATATATATATATATATATATATATATATATATATATATATATATATATATATATATATATATATATATATATATATATATATATATATATATATATATATATATATATATATATATATATATATATATATATATATATATATATATATATATATATATATATATATATATGCAGGTTTGCAAGTGATATCAACTTGTTGAAATGATAAACTTGCTGATAGAATAGGCAGAAAAATGAATACGCACTAACAGCGACAAAAATAATAACAACAACAGAATCTTCTAGAAAATGCAATGCGATTTCGGTCATTGATCCCCCGATTTCACGTAGAGTTACACGATTTGACGAGCACGTTGAAGTAAGTAACTGGTAGATTTGATGTTTGAGGTTGACTTCAGTCAAAGCAAAGTCGAATGCAGTGAACTCCTGGAAAAAGACTAAAGAGATGACAAAAATAACGCCATCAAAATAGCAATAGCTTAATAACCGCAATATTGGGAGTAGTAGCATGCTCAGAGTAATTACGCGATCTGAGAAATTTGTAAGTATAGTGGAAAAATTCAGCATCACTAAACTGGTTTTAATCGATGGCGCTATTAGTTAGTTGTGGTAAAGAACCTCCCGCTCAACCATGTGTTCACTTCTCAAGCTCAAATCTGATGTCCGAAAAGTAAATTATTTTTGTTTTTTGTGCCATTGTTGTTGCTGTTGTTACAGTAGTTTATCTTTCGATCAATATTAATATCAAGTACTTAAGGGAATACAACAATGTCTGTTTCAAGAAAAAGCGTCAAATATATTCGTCAAATTGCGATCAACAAAAGTTTGATATTTGTATCAAAATGTTTCTGGTTTCGGGTTGTTCTATTAAATATATGCAATCGAGTGATACAGGAACCAAAGTCTAAGCGAAAAATTGTGCGTGGCGAGTAAGCGAGTGGAAAGCCTAAGCAGTAAGCAGATACGGCGGTGCGGCTCTTATTAGTCATCGCTTTAAAGAATATTGAGTGGGACCGAGAATCATAGCAATGCTTTCTTGATCCGGTTACGAGCGTTACAATTATATTCATAATTCTAAGTAGCGAGCCATTGATTTGTGTTTTTTTAAGATAAAAGTAGTGCATGTTTTGACAGCACCCATGCATCTGCAGCTGAAGATAATCGAGTTTCTAAACAAAATCTAGTCAACAAAATTCAAGTGAACTAGGTAACCTGATACTAATAATCATAACCAAATGATTGTAATTACAACCAACTTCAAATAAGTCACCTTCTCGTAGAATTCTCCTGCATTTATGTTGCCTTCTTCTGTGACCATTCATTCTAACTGTAACTCTTGTTGTGTCTATTGATCTCTCTCTTTTCGTATTTGTTAACGTCCTTTCTTTTGTTCAGATATTCTAATTCGTTTTCGTTTCTCTCTTTCATACTAGGCCTCAATAGTGAATTTCCTGCGCTAATTTTACATGTCGCTCGTTCACAATGAGTTTGAGACTAACGATGATAATAATCAGTAATAGTGATTATCATCATCGTCAGTCTCAAACTCATAATCCTTTAGTTATCATCAGTTTTCTAAAATAATTAATTGACTAAACAATTATTGCTCTACACCCTTTTCACTTTTACTTCAGAAAGCGTCACTTTAATTTCAGAAATAGTCAATTTAATTTCAGATAGTATCAAATTACTTCAGAAAGCGTCAAATGTACTTCAGAAATAATCAAATTAATTTCAGAACTGGTCAATTTAATTTCAGAAAACATCATTTATTTTCAGAAATGGTCAATTTAATTTCAGAAAGCATCAAATGAACTTTCGAAATGATCAAATGTACTTTAGAAATAGTCAAATGTACTTCAGAAATAAAAAATCTCAGTTCATAAATTAAGAGTGTTACAGGGCAAGTATGTTTTAATTAAATTGTGCGTTTTTTTTAATTTCTATATAAGAGAATATAAACAAAACTTAATAATCATTATAAAAAACGTTATTGATTTTTATAGAAAAAACAAAATTTAATCAATGTAATTTACAAATAAGCCTTTACCCTTTGGCCTTGTCCTTAGAAGATATGCCTGTAGGACAGTAAATTTAGTTTCAGCATTTACGGTAATGTTATTCATATTATATAATCTTACATTATATCGTAAATATTAGTCTTAAGAATTCTTTAATAATTTACATTGTAATTACATTACATTTCTTAACATCATAATCACATTCCTTAGTTATATTAGATATTTTATTTGTAAATTACATTGATTAAATTATGTTTTTTCTATAAAAGTCAATAAAGATTTTTATAATGATTATTAAGTTTTGTTTATATTCTCTTATATAGAAATTAAAAAAACGCACAATTTAATTAAACCATACTTGCTCTGTAACACTCTTAATTTATGAACTGAGATTTTTTATTTCTGAGGTACATTTGACTATTTCTAAAGTACATTTGATCATTTCGAAAGTTCATTTGATGCTTTCTGAAATTAAATTGAACATTTCTGAAAATAAATGATGTTTTCTGAAATTAAATTGACCAGTTCTGAAATTAATTTGATTATTTCTGAAGTAATTTGATACTATCTGAAATTAAATTGTAAGTGAAGTAAAAGTGGAAAAGGTGTAGACTGCTCGATATTTTAGTCATCCTAAATTTATTACTCCTTGCTAAACAGGCTTACTGGTTTCTTGTGATGAATCACGATTTATTTTCGGTAATTATTTGTGTAAGGAATTTACAAGAACGAATCGAACCAGAAGGAAATGCATATTAAAGAATTAATCATTTGACTTGTGTTGCACAAAGTAAAAATAATAATTACTTCTATGAATTCCAGAAATTAAAGACTGAATGGCGTTTTTATGATTTTTATTCCTTAACCACGAAGGGTGAGGGTATATTAACCGTACTTTTCCGTTTGTAATGCATTAAAAGACGCGCGACAGGTATAGAAAAGTACATATATTCTTGCACAGAATAACTTCCTGAGTCAATTTATTCAGGCCCGTCCGTCTGTCTTTGTGTCTGGCTGTATGTTTGTGGAAATCACGATCAAAGGAGAAAGAGGAGAGTTGAAATTTAGTATAAAGATTCTATGTCACCACAAGCTGAGTTGTATTGAAAGTGCACCAATCAAAATAGTGGCACAACTACCATTTATATCACAAAATGTTTATAATTGAATATTTCTGGAACCGTTTAAGATACTACAACGAAATGTATTATGAAACTGTAAAATACTACTATAAAAACGTTTGCAAAAATAGCAAGAATAGGTTATTAGATTTAAACTGCAAATGTATGTTACGAGTGTAGGGGATATGATCCTCGACCAGGCCGATATTAGCGTTCTTACTTGTTATTAACTCCATGTCACCATTTTTTAAGATTTGATAAGCACAATTAATTTCATTTTATCTTCATAAGGCATGTATTTCCCTTATCATCGAAAACTGTATAGTATTTAAAATTGGCAAAGTCGTGCCAATAACCCGCCTACTTTCTAACACGCCGATTTCTCAGATTTCTAACTAAAGATCATATTTTGTGGCTAAAATTAAAAATCATTAACTTTTGGCATCCTTATCGTGAAACTGTGGAGGAACATTATGCCTCATGTTGGGTTCTTTATATATACTTAATATATGAAATGAATTAATGAATCCCCTAAAATTATTTATTCAGTCAGAAAAGTGCGGTTATATTTTGAAATTGAACTTGTAGGCTTCTTCGCGTCGGAGTTTTAGTCTATTTCACGATTAGTTTTAATAATTATTTTTAATTTGTCTTACAATTTAATTTTAGCTTCCAGTTCACATTCCCTTCCTTCACCATAATCCTACTGTTTGATTTCTCGGGATTTTCGATGGGTTGTGACTTCCTTCAAAGCCAATTTTTCTCTAAAAAACTGGCGCTTTTCGTTGTTGCCTTCTTAATATTCTTCTTTTCCTTTGCTCATAAATCGTTGTCGTTATCGTGTTACACTAATCACCTTTCTTGCAGAAACAGGGCCTACCTCACTAAAAACTCCGTGCCACCGTCATGCATTTTTGAATGCCCGACGCGACAAGCATACTAGCAGCGACCGCTCGACCCACTCCACCCTCCTCCCAAATCTCTGGCCGCCAACCAGGCCGACAAGTTAGAAGTTTGTATGCGATGCACGCGCACATATCGTGGGTTCGTCGGTGTGGATCGAGTTGTTATCGCTGTGTGGACTTGGTCTATGTGGCTTCTAGGTCGCGCGGTCGTTGTTCCACGAATTTATACTACGTGCTTCCATTTTTTATGAACTCAGCCCAAAAGCCTTGCCTGCTGCACGACAAAGCTAGGATGTTCTCTCCTTTCCTCTCTCCTTAAAGCTCCTGCAATTTTATAATGTGGCGCAGTCGTTCATAGCCTCTAGCTCACTAAACCTCTCTCTATAAAATAACGATTTTCTAGAGTTTGCTTTTCTAGTCTGGCGAGTTGGTGCGAGAATATTACATTGATGAAATCGCAACGTGTGCAACGAATATAACACAAAAAACCCCACACGCACTCGGGTGCACTCACACACAACAAACACACACACACACAGCTCTATGACACATCGAGCATTGATTAAGAAAAGCGCGTATGCGTTCTGCATACGATCAGGAATGATCAGAGTACGGCGAATGCTAATCAATAAATTAACAACAACAATAACAATTCAAGTAAGCATAAGCTTGTGACTTCACTGACCAGGCAGGCCGATTGTTAAGCACTTGCATTTGCGTTTAATTGGAATTATCATTTTTTAGAGTTGCACGATGGGAGCCATTGCATAGCTTTGACTTGAAAGCTTGCACGCATTTTGGTAAACATTAAAGAATAAAAACACGAAATAATGCGAACGTCAACGTATAAACAATAACAGCAAAATACCAACAATTTGCCGAGTTTATTGACTAATACGTTATTAATTTGGCATCCGTTTCTTGTAGCTTGTTGCCACTGCTGTCTCTGTTGTCACTGTTGCCGCTTTTTAATTCCCTAAAAATATACTTTCTTACTCTATGCTTTTGTTGAGTTTGCCATTGTTGTAGAACCATAGGTTTAATCTCATTCTGTGTAATTTGGTTGAAGAACTATAAGCAAATATCAGTTTCTTTGGCCTTTTTATTTTTAATTGCATATTCTTTCATGAGTTTCCTATTCAAAAATTTGATAATTTGCCAAATACAATAAGAATGCTGCTTTTTACAATGCGATGGTTGATTGCATAACATATGTTCACAGTTGTGAAGATAATTGTGGTTTGTCGATAGATTTTTGCTAATGCAGGTACTGGTGATCTATTACGCTGCACAATGCAGGCCGCGAGATCTATTACGCAGCACCCCACCCCGCTTTAACCATATTTTTTAATTACATGCAATCAAAAATAATGCTTATTCATTAAAATCCGAACGATAACACCCAAGCAGTGACAACTACGTTACGAACGTCTTTACGTTGCGATGCTGCCAAAGCCAATTCGCCATGCTTCGAGCAACTTGCAAGATTTGGTAAAGACAAGCTTTAAACCTCTATTTCGATGGATGATAACATTAGAAAGTTTCAACCAATGTCCAGCAAAATTAATATCGTTTTATGAACTGCCTTTTTAGAAATTAGAATATGAGGAGTGTTCTATCAGGATTTGACCAGCCCGCTCTATTCTGGTGAGCTGTGATATATGTCATTTATAACAAATATGTTACAATCTTTGTCATTCAAATTCGGTTCATTATTGAGAACCCTACCTTTGTTATTTTCGAAAACAATGCTTATTCTTCGCTGGTATCAAAAGTACGACCACGACTGTATAGGACATCCTTTACGCTAGCGTCACCGCCGCGATAAGCCGCAACGATGTCGTTTCGTTTAAACACGGAAATATTTCGGTATTTATAATTGATTCGAAATTCGTTTCTTAATCGTAGCATTTTCAGTTTGCGCTGCACCGGTCGCCATACTCTGTTCTCACACCACGCAACGTGCAAGTGTCAATTGCCTTTCGACCCAAAAATACAATCGAATGAATAAATGAAAGAAGAAACCGGGAGCAGGGAAGCAAAATTAGCAACAATTTCTCAAGTTGTGCAATTGTCGCTACCGCCACCACCGCTTGTTGCTGATCCCAATAAGCGCTCATTGTTCTCAATCGACGAGTGCACCTTTAATCGATTTCTTTTGATTATTTGAACTTTTTTGAGGTGGACGATGACTCAGAAATTCTTAATGTTTTTGTTGTTATTGTTGTATTTATGTGCATGATTTTATTTTCTTACGATGGGTGCTGCACTGAGTGTGTGAATGATATGCATTTTTATTTTTTTTCCCAAAAACGCTACAATTCTGTCACTCTGTTAGCGCTTGAAAATACATAAAATAACTAGTATAATATCAAGTTGATGCTAGACGCTCGAAAATTATTGTTGTTATTAAATATGCTGCCATTGATGTAGCTTGGGACGCATTCTAATTAATGTTTTTCAATGATTTCGATTAGCTTGTTGTTGGAGTCGTATTTAATGTTGTTGTAGTAGCATGAGCTCAGCTATTGGATTTTAAAGGTGAAACTACAGTCACGTTTCTTGATTTTCTGTTGCTGCGCTGCGGTACAGTTGTTTCAACTGCCATCATCACCGTCACCATCGCCATTCCTCTGACACTCTCCACAATTTCCCTATCGCCTTGCTGCCTCTCCGTTGTTGGGATTAATGTCTACGCTTAAGACGTTTCAGTTATTGGGAATGTCTGAAGTACTTGTGGTCAATGCCGTCGCATCGCCTCGCGTCACCTCGATTTGGTTTGGCTTGAAGTTAGTCCCCAACTGCTCACCGACTTGACAGGAACCAATTTATTAGATTTCATCGATCGCTTCGCATTACATGATTTTGCCAAAAGATGTCTTTAGACAGCACTGTTCGGTTTAGTTAAATTGAACTGAAGAGCTCTTTGCTGCTACTAGCATTATTTATGACTTTTGCGATATTTTTCTCACGAGTCCATGCTTGAATTTTTGCTAAATATAGACCTGATGGTGCGCCTGGCCACCTCGCTTCAAAGCAAATGTTAAGGAACAGCGCTTAAAGCCATTAGTGAATTTGGTGTGGATGTTGTTACTGCTATTGCTATCACTTTTAACTCATTAGTGTCGGTTATGACCCGGCTGACAATGAGCTAATTGCTTTACTTGCGAGTCGTTTGAGTTCTGCACAGACAAGGTCTGTGTGCTTCAGAGACAGCCACCATCAGCACATAAATGAAGGTTAAGCGAAGTTGCCTACCAGCGTAGTAATGACACCGACTATTTAATGAGGAGATTTTTGAATTATTAATCGCCAATAGATCCTGTATTCAGTTTCGTGCCTTTGCATTCAGAAGAGCCGTGCCATGCCGTGCCGTACCGTGGCCCTCAAACTGTCTTGATAATTTTCCAAATCTTCTGGTGCGTTTTGGATCTCTCTTCAAAGGTTGATTTCATATAAATCAAAAAAAGGTCAAGGTTGATTTCACAAAAATCTTAACCGGTCATGTTTTAGTATTTACCACATTGTGAAAACCTTATGCGTATCGTGTCCTCTTGTCACGGTAAGAAATCAATATTTCATGATTATAGTCATTTATTCGAGGTTTACTGCATTTTGAAAATCTGCAAATGATAATCCATCCATCCATAATAATCCATTCGTTTTAAAAATACTTTAAAAAGTATTTAATTATTATTCATGACCTACACCATTGTCAAATTTTAAAACTATTTGACATAATTGACTTGCAGATTCTTCTTCTTATAATCTTGTGCACAATTGTAAGAATGTCACAATGTTAGAGGCAATTGTAGTGAACCAGTCAAATAAATATAAAGATATACAAGCATACATGTAATTATTTGGGGACAAACGTACGAATAAACACGTAATAAGACATTACACAAACACATACAAAACCGATAAATAAACCTTTTAGAAGCGTTCGTGAGTAATTTTACGACATTTGAATTCATTTGTGTATGTGTGCGTATCTATATGTTTTGTTGTTTTGTTGAGTTCATTTTAAACGAATTTGTGGCCGTGTGTATATTGAACACGAGTTAATTAAACGCAGATTACTTGCGTTTACTTGCGTTGCAGCTTGATTTAAGTAACAAATAATACAGCAACAAGAATGGTAATAATAACGGCAATATCAAATTCTAACACCAATTGTGAATGAAACTAAGCTTCAACAAAATAAAAGAATTCTTCAGATTGCTTTTATATCCTGCACCGGAGCGGTTAGGAGTGTAAACACTTTGTGCTTCTATTTGGACTTGTGCTTCTATAGTTTCATGTTTCCCTATGCTGCTTGGTATTGAAGATATGCAAAATCTACCCAGCGCGGCTCGTAGTTTTTAAATATAATATGAATTTATCCATGCTTGCTACCTATAGTAACTAAGATGCTATATAAATGATAACTGTATCCTCAAGCAATTCTTAAATATATTCCCTGCCTCTAGGCTGCTTAGTTTTAAATACAGACTTGAGGTAAAGTAACCCACATGCTTCTTAAAAGCGATGTAAGCTTAACAGTGCTTACAGCTTAGTCGCTCGTTGTTTGTAGAGTATATATAAAGAGTAAGAGTATATATATGTAAGAGTATATATAAAGCTAAAATTGCGTTGTCAAATTTACGGATATCGGAGCTCACCAGCGCGGCAAATACAACAATGAAAATTGTTAAGAGTTGGCTGACCTGAGCTAACCCAGTTGGGCTTTTGCTATCGGAGGAAAAGACCAAGACGGTATTAATCAGCAGAAAGAAAGTAGAACCTGTTTGCATAACTTTTGGTGATTGTCAAATCGCTTCTAAAGTGTAAAACATCTCGGCATTGTAATCGACCATAAATTCCTTCAAGATGCACCTTGGTTACGTTCACCGCAATGCGGCAGAGGCTTCAACAGCGTTATCGATAATTATGGGGAATGTGAGAGACCCTAAGCATAGGAAAAGGCAACTACTGACATAGGTCGTTAAATCTATAATTCTGTACGGAGCTCCGGTATGGGTAGAGGCAGTTGAGAAAGCATCGTTTGTCTACGGTATAAGGGCGGTGTATAAATGGTGAGCCTTGAGGGTCTGCAATGAATTTCGTGCAGTGTTTGAAGATGCTGGACAGGTGATAAGCAGATTATATCCGATGTTTTGGTAAAGAAGCGCGCTTGGAGGAACACTGAAGGCGATGACCGTAACCGACTGACCAATGACCGAATGTTTACATAGATTTGGGTATGAAAGAGATCCATTTTGCGACAATTGTGGTGCGAATGTTCCGCTGACAACAAAAGAATAATGACACTAGGCCAGTAATAGTAATCATAACAATGGAAAACTTATTTAATTCTTAAGATATCGTTTGATGCCTCTATTATAATATCATTTCCGTCGCTAATACCCGAAGCGCATTGCAACTCATCCCTATGGAAAACATCGCCATAACTCATCAAAACGGTGAACACGATGGCAGCGGAGAGTAAAAAGCGAATAGTACCATATACTAAGTACCAAGAACCTTTAGCGCAAATAAAAAGGAAATACTTGACGAATCAAGAAGAGACAAAATATTCTAGTGTATAGAGTACCAAATACCGAACGCCAAATATAGTACCAGGTCGGCTCAACCACTCAACACTCTTCTCGCATTGCATGCTAATTAATGAGTTCAATGCCCCACAGGTAACAATAACAATTAGAACAACAACAGCAATAAGAGGCAACGGCAGCATTGACAGCTCCAAAGGAACACAGCGATATTCACTCGTTCGACTCGATTGATAATTGGCAAAACTAAAAAGAACGGGAAGACAGAGAGAGAGAGAGAGTAGTCAGCAGCAGTAACAGCACCAATAACAGCAAAAATCGCAACAACAACGACAATCCATGTGTACTCGACAAAAGTTTTAAAAGATCAGCGGCTTAATTATGCTTAATGCCTGAAACACAACCAAGGAGAATTTTTGCCGAGATACAAGTTTTTCCTCTCTTCTCTTAGCGTTTGCAAAAAACACCGGCGTAGAAAGCCGCTAGCATTTAACTCTATTAATTTCTCTTCAACGTCCATTTTCATAGAAATATATATTTTTGAATATCAAATGAAATTTTTTAATATCAAAAATCAAAAAAATTAGATTCCGCGGCGAAACGAAGTGACGTTTACTCATGCGAGAGAGAGAGAGAGAGAGAACACAGCTACAAACGTCGCCAGAATAGAAATAGACCGTAGCTGGCTACGGCTTGTTTTGTCGCTGGCAAATCCTCTCTCAGCGGCATTATTATTCTTTCGATCGATTTCTTTCGATTATATTTCTCTCGATCCCCATAAGCGCAATGTAAATTTTGACATTTGTCAGCGATAAAACCCTACGCCGCCTTGGATGTGTTTATAGCATTATGCGTTCGGGTGTGTGTGTGTGGGCGTGCATGAGTGTGTGTGTACAATTCAGACATTCACGTAATTATGATGATGTACTTGTGAGCTTAAAAAATATGAGAGCTATATATATATATATATATATATATATATATATATATATATATATATATATATATATATATATATATATATATATATATATATATATATATATATATATATATATATATATATATATATATATATATATATATATATATATATATATATATATATATATATATATATATATATATATATATATATATATATATATATATATATATATATATATATATATATATATATATATATATATATATATATATATATATATATATATATATATATATATATATATATATATATATATATATATATATATATATATATATATATATATATATATATATATATATATATATATATATATATATATATATATATATATATATATATATATATATATATATATATATATATATATATATATATATATATATATATATATATATATATATATATATATATATATATATATATATATATATATATATATATATATATATATATATATATATATATATATATATATATATATATATATATATATATATATATATATATATATATATATATATATATATATATATATATATATATATATATATATATATATATATATATATATATATATATATATATATATATATATATATATATATATATATATATATATATATATATATATATATATATATATATATAATATATATATATATATATATATATATATATATATAATATATATATATATATATATATATATATATATATATATATATATATATATATATATATATATATATATATATATATATATATATATATATATATATATATATATATATATATATATATATATATATATATATATATATATATATATATATATATATATATATATATATATATATATATATATATATATAATATATATATATATATATATATATATATATATATATATATATATATATATATATATATATATATATATATATATATATATATATATATATATATATATATATATATATATATATATATATATATATATATATATATATATATATATATATATATATATATATATATATATATATATATATATATATATATATATATATATATATATATATATATATATATATATATATATATATATATATATATATATATATATATATATATATATATATATATATATATATATATATATATATATATATATAT
>OZ016503.1:14609746-14630659 GCA_963966595.1 Physocephala rufipes
TATATATATATATATATATATATATATATATATATATATATATATATATATATATATATATATATATATATATATATATATATATATATATATATATATATATATATATATATATATATATATATATATATATATATATATATATATATATATATATATATATATATATATATATATATATATATATATATATATATATATATATATATATATATATATATATATATATATATATATATATATATATATATATATATATATATATATATATATATATATATATATATATATATATATATATATATATATATATATATATATATATATATATATATATATATATATATATATATATATATATATATATATATATATATATATATATATATATATATATATATATATATATATATATATATATATATATATATATATATATATATATATATATATATATATATATATATATATATATATATATATATATATATATATATATATATATATATATATATATATATATATATATATATATATATATATATATATATATATATATATATATATATATATATATATATATATATATATATATATATATATATATATATATATATATATATATATATATATATATATATATATATATATATATATATATATATAATTGTCGAAACACTTTTAAAAATAGTTTTGTTGAAAGTGGATACAACAATAGGCAAAACAACAGGTATAAAGTCACCTATAATTAGAAACAGGGTGTTACTTTATAATTAGGAGAACGAGAAAAGATGAAGTAAGTTTGAGAAAGAAAACTCCGGACGTGGCCACTTCGCTTGTGATATCGGTAATAAGAGCTCTTGCCGAAGAAACAAAATAGAGAGAATAGGATTGGAAATAAATAGCGAGAAGCGAGCAACCTTTGCTCTTTCAGCTGTTCGTAGAATGAAACATTGCCTGCACCCTCAATGATTAAATAAGCGTCGTCAGCCTCTCTGGGTTAAATTGTTTTTCTGAGAAAGATGGGAAGCGTGTAGGGTGTAACGCGCACAAGCTTTATCTCAATTTCAATGAGTTTGCCCTTGAGCTCACTGTGAACGCTTTAATCGTACATTGACCCTCACATTCACAGCAGCTGTGACCTAATTACACGCGCACTTACATCTCTTCAAAGAGCCACAGTCACACATACTTACACACACCGTGTATATTTCATATGATTGCGCATACACGTCTGTATTAGCTAGTGAAAACAGGGTTGTGTATTTAATATACATCTAATATTTGCCCTGCGACGCGCTCGATATCGGTATTAAGCGCTTCGACATCACGGGTAGAAGCTGAGTATTGTGGTGTTCGAGAGGAAATTGGCGGCGGAGAACATATTGCGCAAGCCTTTTTATGATTTGTCGCGGCGTAATAGGGTTGCTTCAAATATTGTTGCTATTGCTATAGTTTCTGTTTAATATGCAGGGTAATTGTTTAATTGATATTTGTGTGCTTGTCGCTTGCTTTTCTTTATTCTTCTAAAAATGGCATACAAGTTTGACTATGAAGTAAGAACGAATGTACAGTGGCTCAATAAAGTCGTCGGACAAACACTAACTTCTTATGCTCTTAAAGTTTTACATATTAAAATCAACTTTAAATACTTTTATTTTATGTTTTTTTTATACTATATTCTTGTTCTTAAAAAAGCAAAGAGGTTTTTTATTCATCTGTTTATCTTATTTTTAATTTTAACCAAAAGCTTTTATGAGTGCAAAAAACGCACCAAAAAAGTAATCGGACATACGGCAACACTTCTGTTTTTTGTAAAACAAGCTTGGGGAATTCCCGTTTTTTAGTTTGTCAAATGTATTTCAACATACACACATAATTATTAAATGTGTTGTTCGAAAAAGAAAGGTTGATTTTAATACTTTTCATTTCAAATTTGGGAAAATGTCAAAACCTAAGTTGTACACGACTGAAGAAGTAAGAAAAATCATTATAAAAAACTATGACGAAGGAAAAACGGTTCGAGAGATAGGAGATATACTTGGAAGACCCAAATCAACAGTTCATGATATAATAAAAAGGTATAAGATAACAAAATCTGTTGAAAACAAACCGAAATCTGGAAGGCCAAAATTGCTTAGAAATACCGATGAACGATGGATTGTCCAACAGATTAAGAAAAACCCTAAATTAAGTGCTCCAAAACTGGCAAATGAAATCTCTAAACGCATCAATAAAGACTGCAGCGCGGAAACAGTAAGAACAGTCCTTCATAGGAAAGGCTATAATGGAAGAGTAGCTCGTAAGAAGCCATATATTAGCAAAGTAAATAGAATTAAACGGCTAGATTTTTCAAAAAAGTACAAAAGCATGGATATGTCATTTTGGAATAAAGTCTTATTTACTGATGAAAGTAAATTTAATTTATTTATATCGGATGGACAGTCGTACGTATGGAGAAGGCCCAATGATGAACTCAAAGAAAAAAACTTAAAAGCTACTGTCAAGCATGGAGGTGGTTCGGTGCTAGTTTGGGGTTGCATGTCGGCTTCTGGAGTTAGGGAACTGTGCATAATAGATGGCATAATGGACCAAACAAAGTATTTGTCCATTTTGAAACAACATTTGGTGTCAAGCGTTGAAAAATTAGGTATAAAAGACACATTCCAGTATTATCAAGACAACGATCCAAAACATAAGGCGCATGCTGTACGAATGTGGCTCTTGTTTAATTGTCCCCATGTTCTCGAAACGCCACCGCAGTCCCCAGACATCAATGTTATTGAACATTTATGGGCACATTTAGAAACCGAACTGAAAAAATATACGATTTCGAATAAAAAGGATCTCATTAAAGCGTTAAAGGACGAATGTGCAAAAACTGATCCATCTGTATGCAGAAATCTTGTTGATTCAATGCCAAAAAGGTTGGAAGCAGTTATAAAAGGCAAAGGACTTCCTACAAAATATTAAATGCTGATATCAATAGTTTAAGATAAGTGTACTCCAACTGTCCGACTACTTTTTTGATGGTGTTTTTTGTATGGAATACATTTTTTGTGTTTTTAGTTTATAAATGAATTGATTTTTTTTTAGTTTTTTGTTTTATCTTAAAGAGAATTCCGTACCGCAGCATATTCCAAAATAAAAATGTGTTAAATATTTTCTTAATATAAAACCTTTTGTATTTTAGTTCATTTTAATGTTTGTCCGACGACTTTATTGAGCCACTGTAGATGCTTTTTCTGAAAAGAGCGGATATACATAGTAATTGCAAAAATGCTCCGCGACCATTTTAAATACGACGAGCAGGAACTAATCGTTTCCTCGAATACGGTAAACACCTCCTAGGGAAAAAATCCAAATAGGGATATTGATTCCTAAGAAAAATCCAAGAAAAGAGAAAGGCAAAATGTTAAAATGATCTCAAATTTCAGTAATCACACGGCTTTCCACAGCTCCCTCGATCCTTAGTGACCAACGTTCGATCGAGATTCCATAATTAACCCGAATGTTCTTATGAGGTTACTTGTTTTTGATTTTGGTACTGACTGTGATTTTGGCTGAGCCCTGCGCCCAATCATTTCTCGGCCTAACAAAAATTTCGGATTACGGTTTTAAAAATCGATTGAAGCATTAAGTGTCACCTCTTTCTCCGAAATGGTCTCATAAATATGCCAGCGCGCCTTTTTAATTTTAGAAAAAACAACGAGTGGAGCGCTTTGAAGTCTTTTGGCGTTAACTCATTGCTGCTGCGTCTATTGGCCTTCGGACTTCAGGTTCTAAACAGAGACGTAGTAAATTCGGATTGGATTTGAATCAGAAAAATCTAAATGGCCTTTCCGTTTAAACGCCTTTCCGAGAATTGATGCCATTACAACAAATTATTGAAAATGTGTATAACTTTCAACGAATGTGTATATAAGTTTTAACGAATAGATAGACATAATATACATAATAGAAAAAACTGAAACTATTTTGTTTTTCTGCGGGCATTTTTGAAAATCGGTTCATACGCTAAGATATTGTCAGTGCCAATCAATGTCAATCCAAAAATGTTGAGTTCGACTACTGATCCTCTGCTGAAGCGTAAAACGTCTAAAGATTTTGCTGATTGAAAAGCGAAACAACGATCTCATGTTAACACCAGAAGCAAATGCAGCAAGAACACGAAAATACCAAAATACCAGTACCAAAAGCAGTTATTCTCACGTACGAACGCAAACACCAACAGTAGTAGCTAAACAGTTGGCAGTGAAATCAACAATTGCAGCTATGATAAAAAGCACCATGAAAAAATACAAAAACTACAACAAGAATAATAAAAAACATCGATATTTCCAAAGACGTTCGAAGTCACATGCACTTTATTCGTAACAATAACGTTGACAGCAGTAGCAATAGCACCAATAATATTATCGTTAAGAGAACATCATTACTTTGTTCGTACGACGCGGCAGATAGAGTTAGTTACAATTAAAATCGCAGACAAACACGCAGCCGCAGACGTACTTACATTTACGCACACAGAAATACATTGATATTTCGAATAATATTGCTGTGAGTGACATCAACATCTACATCGACGTCAATATCAAAAGCCAACAACCAACACATTAAATGAGTTTTCTGGGGTAAATGTACCAGGCCAATGCACGACCTTCAACGTTAGAGTGCAGTAGCTGCAATCGCTGCACTCACCACATTCTCCACACTATAAGTAGTCATAGTAATAGAACCAAAAACAGCTACAGTGCCAACAAAAGCAACATCAAATGTAGCAGTAGGAGCAACGATTGCAGAGCTTTTGTATATTCAACGAATATTTCTACGAAAATTTGCACATGTGGGTGCAAATCTAGGGTGAGATAAATGGAGAGTTATGACGAGGCATGTGGTCATTGTAACTAATGGATAGATCAGACAGCACGCGCGCGGTGCATTTGATGTCGGCAAACAGTTCAGGTTTTAAGACTTAAATTCATTGAGCTTCTCATGTCGCACTACTGCGACAATTCTGGTTGTCATTTCAAGAATAGGCCTTTTTCTTATCCTTGTGTTTATCTTTGATATTGATATTTTTGTAAGCTTTTGTTTTTCGATAATTGTTGCTTGAACTGATACTGCGATATTATGAGACGCCGTGAATGCCCCCGAATTTCGGGTTCTTTATAGAAATACACTTCTATTAACTCCATCCTAAAATGCAGTAGAATATCAATTTTTTGAATGCTGAGAGTTTAACAAATATTTTGTACTAATTCTCTATTTTTCAATGATTATTTTGATTATTATTATTTGCATGTTTATGATTCCTAATGAAACTGTCCTGATGTTTTTATTATCAGAAGTATGTTATACCTGAAACTAAATTCGAATATTAAAAGTGTAAAATTAATTCAAATCAAAGTCCCAGACGGACTTAATTAATATTGCATACTCTTAATTCGAGCACACAGACATTTCTATGTTTTATAAATCGAGTCCTCTGATTTTTCAGTGAATCCTGTGATCACCCATTAGGAAATTGTTTCAGTATCCTGTGATCACCCAGTAGGAAATTTCCCAGTAGGAAATTTCATCCTTCTATACTTTTCGATTTACATATCATGTACTCGGTTACTCGGTTACTGTGTGTGGAAATTTAGAATTTATAAAGCATAGAAATGTCTGTGCCCAATTTAAAAGTATGAGATATTAATTAAGCTCTTCTAGTATTAGCCCCACCAACGTTGTTTTGGAAAGAGTACGGACCAATGACGCCGCCGTGCAAAAATCCAGACAAAACAGTAACTTTTCGTAGATGCATTTCCACCTGGTGAACCTCGTGTGGGTTGGCGTCGTTCCATATACGGCAATTTTGCTTGTTCACATTGCCGTTCATCCCAAAATGCGCCTCGTCGCTAATTTTAGTAATAAATTTTTATCATTTAGAGGTGCTGCCCAATAGTATAACTTACCATTTGGTGATGTGGCATTACTGACTGAAAACAACGTGACTGCTATAGACTAAATATCGACCCGCTCTTATTAGAAAACTCTTTATATTCGGAATTTAGTTTTAAGTCTAATACACTTCTGATATTAAAAACACCAAAAAATATCAAAAGCATGGAAAACATATGTATGGTGTCGGTCTAATTCGATTGTTTATCATGATTCTATGTTTATAACTTTGTTTTTTTTTATTTTCAATATGGCATTCTTGTAACGATTTTGAACATTAGACAAATGTTCGATTTTGAACATGAAATAAATTATAGAACATAGAACACATTGACCACATAGAAAAAATCACCGAAATTTCATCATTTTACATTACAAATGATCCAATTTGATGTTGTAGTTCTCCATTTCTGCATAATTTTCATATAACCTAAATTTTTTATTTTCAATTTCTAATTTTATGAATAAGGGAATCACACCAATACAAATTTATAGAGAACATATTTGAAAGAAATTTAAAACTAATAAGTTTTTTCAAATTGCAGTTGAGATTAGTCGAATCTAAATGATTTGTCCTACGTTTCTATTTCACATTTCGCTTGGCGAAATTCTAGCGGTCTATTTTTCATAACTCATCGAGTTTTCATAACTCGATGGTTATCCTGTACTACCCTGCCAAAGGCAGCACTATTGCGTAGAACGAAGATGAAGGACATTAGCGCTGTAAGGCATTACAGTCGTGACAACAACTGAATCAGCTGACGTCCTAAGTCTGTTTTTGTTGCAGTTCATTGAAAATTCAAAAACGAAAAAATTACAAGAAATGTCAAGTTGGGACTTATTGACGAAGTAAGGGGTAAGGTGGATCCTTGAACGAGGGAGCTGGGCTGAGGCTTAGAGTTCAGCCGAGTTCAATACAAATAAAATTCGAAGGACATGCTTTCACTTTCAATCTTTGTTAGCAAATTAACATTATGTAAAAGTATTAAAATGAAAAAAAGCGTTATAAAGAAAACTGAGATATAAAAAAGTAATTAAAAATTATAATAAATATAATATTTTAGATAATTAAATTAAAAATTAATTATTAAATTAAAATTAAAAATTAAAAATTTATTTAATTAAAATTAATTATGAAAGGAACATTGTGAAGAAGACTCAGATATAAAAAAGTAATTAAAAATTATAATAATTATTATAATTTAGAAGATTATTAAATTAAGAATTTATTATTAAATTAAAATTAAAAGTTAAAAATTAATTTAATTAAAATTAATTATGAAATTGTGAAGAAGACTGAGATATAAAAATTTGATTAAAAATTTTAATAATTATATTAATTCAAAAGATTATTAAATTAAAAATTAATTATTAAATTAATATTAAAAGATAAAAATTAATTTAATTAAAATTAATTATGAAAATAACATTTTGAAGAAGACCGATATAAAAAATAGCTAAAAATTATGACATTTATAACAATTTGAATGATTATTAAATTAAAAATTATAATAATTTTAAAGGGTTTGGTTGATGTTTCAGTAACTTCACTTTGAAATACCGTTATGGTCGTTAATAATATTGGTCTGTCGCAGATAACATTTGCGCGTTTAGAGAGGGGAAGAGAATGGCAATTTTTTTATTTTAAAGTTTAATTAAGAATTTTCCATTTATAAAATTATTCGCGACTTTTTACGCTGCTGACTTTTCATCTATGAGATAATATTAGTTTACGTTATAGGAATAATAACAATAATAGCAACAAAAACAACGACAATCACGATAGCAATAGTAATAGAAATGCTTTTGAACAAATTCGTAAAAAATGTGCAACAAACTCATAGCATTGCCCGCAAAAAACCTCGATCTAAATTTTAGCACACAGACACAATCAAACACTTTAAAACACTTGCATTTTAAAACTTACCGAAAGCTTTTGTGATAATTTTTTTCAAAAATGTTATTTGCGACAAAGTTTGAAAAAGAGCTTTCTGTCGTCTGACGAATTTTATCAATTAGAAGTTATTTTATAACAAATTGCACATATAGTGAATGCATAAAAACCAAAAAAATACAAGCACCTAACGAAACGATACGTACCATAAATGCCATACACATTTGCAATTAATTAATTGTTTCATTTATATTTTTTAAAATGGTTTCAATAATTCGAAGATGAACATGATCAAAATGGTTTCCTTTTTCCTCGTCTCATTTATCTACTTATTTACTTCGTTTCATAGATTCTATGTTTTCCCATCATTGCTCTGATTCCTCAATTCTGTTTCGGAGAAATTAGCTGTAAGTGATAAATGAGTAAACAATTATTTTTCAAGCTCGAGTATTGACTTTTTCACACAAATTTAGATGATATTATTGCCCCTTATATTTCTATTCACAAAGCGCGGAGCGGAGCACGGAGCGGAAATGCATATTCTTTCGCTGATGCCCATACTCACACAACTAAAGCTTCGTTAAGTTCCAGTCTCACATTTATTTTTGTAGTCCGCGATGTTGTTGTTGACCCAACAAAGTATTTGTGCTGATTGACGTATTCTCCGCTTTGAGTTGATGGTCGTTCATTGAAAAGCCTCGAATATTCAACTCATACCAGACAAATTCATGGCACACCCAGTCATACTACACTTAAATTCTTCAACTCACCACGAATTCACTATACAGCCATAGAGCTCGAAGGTACTTGATTTTATTTTAGAAGAAAATGAAATTAATTGCTTTAAAAATTCATAAATTCATAGACCTATTGATTTGCAGTTAATGCCATATTAACATCGACGTAATTGAGGAATGACAAAATATATTACCGATTTTGACATCGGTGATAATCCCGCACTTGCACGTTTAATAACGATAACCATAATAGGATGCCCAAAAAAACTGAATTATTTTTCAAAGCAACCATTAGAATATAATTTGTACCGTCTCTTAACTGCAATGAGGTAAACGTAACCAAGATACATTTGAGGTAATTTTTTTATACCCTACACTCGAAGGGATTAGGGGATATTAAGCTCAGTTTCAACGTTTGTAGAGCGTGTTTGAAGAAACAAATTTTAACCTGGAACTGAACCACAAATACTGAATTATTTTGTAAAAAGTGGGCGTGATTCGCGTCTCTAGGAATACGGATATATCCTGTGTGTGGGGTATTTAAGCTTCGGCCAGGCCGAAGTTCGGCCAGGTTCATAAGACTTTCTTCTAGGAATATAGCTTTAGAATATTAAACACTTATATTTTCCGTTACACGCTTCTTTTTATTAGAAGAATTTCCTCATCTTTTCAAAAAATTAGTAAAAGAAAAGGATAAATCAGGACTTCATGTAAAAATATAAAAACAATTTCAAAGATTTTTAATTTCTAAATATTGCATAATATATTTACTACATTATGGTTATTAAAAACAATTATTTTTTATGTAAGCAATATTTTGAAATTAAATATAAAATTTGTTTGCTTTATTTTAAAATACAATTCTCTCTTAAAGGAAGGTGAAAAATGCAAACGATAAAAGCGACATAATGACATATATCTATACATACAGGCATGTTCATAAATATCTTTAAATATCACAATTCTCAAAATCGCATCAAGAACTTTATGTACACAATAATCGCATGTGCTATCATAGAGCTTAACAACAACAATGACTACCACTAGCACTATTACTACTGCGAGAGCAGCAACCAACCACTAATTACAATTATATTAGATCGAATGAAATTTAAGGTTATTTAAAAGCAGGTCAATTCAGTTCATTCACCTGCGAGAAATGAACTTTAACGTACGTCACAAATAACGACGTTAACCTTGATGGCTAAGATTATTTTGCAATAGTGTATCAGTTTTGTAGCGTTTCTGTTGCTTTAGCTTTTGTCATTATGTTTGGCAATAGTAGTTGCAATATCTTTCTCCTTGTGTGAGTGTGTAGAGTGAAAGCTATCAGAATTCATTTCTGAGATTAATCCAAAGCTTCTATTAAAAAGACTTGAACGAAAGCTTTCGTTCGTAAAATTCACAATTATTATACCCTACACTTTAGGGTATAGGGCTTTAGGGTATACTATGTTTATTCCTCCGTCTGTAACGCATTAAGGGCGGTGCGGCAGGTATCGAAATGTATATATCTCTGGTTCAGAACATCTCCTGTAGGGTATCAAAGCTTCGATCAGGCCGAAGATAGCTCTCTTACCTGTTTTTTAACTTCGATGATCTTAGTGCAATTTATTCAAAGTTTATATAAAACGGTAACAAAGTGAATTACTAATTCGATAAATTATATCATTAAAATTTATGGACAGTGGGTATTATTGACATTTGTGTTTTTAATTATCTTTGAAATCTCAGAAAAGAATTTAAATATAATACAGACCTTTTATATGATAAAACAAGTATCAATATGGAACATATAAAATAAATATGCAAATAAAGTTCGAAAAGCTTTAAATACTTCCAATTATTTTATTAATACTTATCAGCCAGATTCGATTGTATAGTTGATGTTAGTTAGACAGATGGGTATAGAGCTTAAGTGATTTTGTTCGTTAAGGGTATGGAGAAGTGTATTTCGCATATATAGGAAGCGCCATCTAGTTGTGCATAGCGGCGTTCTGGATAAATTTAAACACAAGCTTTAATTGAAGCTTTTGTTGATGGAAGCTGTTGACGACCGCTTACTAATTTACACGCCATTATACTGCGACGCTGCTGTCGCTTGGCTAAGATCAGTTTCAAACAGAGGCATTATCCTCTCTTCTCAACTGATTTTAAGGCCGCGATCACATTGCAATCATTTTAATGGCCATTCAATGCACTGTTTTTGTTTTTCCATGCAAATCTTAAAACCCTCACGAAATCGTGATTCTCTCGTGAGAGGATAGACTTGCCATAGGCCATTCAAATGAAATTGCTGTCGGCGAGGCCAACCTTCAATAAAAACAGAGTTCTAATGTGGTGAAATTAAATTATATTGATGTTTAATGGGGAAAAAAGAAAATTTACATAAATAAAGTATCACTGTGTAGAATTCACTTATTGTTCGCACTTTTTTCAAAGATTTTAGAGGCAATCTCGATTACTAAATTTGGGAGAGTAAGGATTATTGTTTTGATTTAAAAAATTAAAAGAAAATAAAGAAAAGAATAACTTATTAGCTTACAGAAATACAATAGAAAAACAAATGAAAGTAATTCTACAAATGATAATTAAAAGCAAAGAACAACTAACAACCAAAAACAACAACTATTAATGTAAAATATAATTAATTAATACAGTTAAGTATTATTTAATTAATCCAATTAATGTATTAATGTAAAAAAATGTAAAAAGGGACGTAAAAAATTTTTTCTTGTAAAAATATTAAAATCAAATAAAAATTCTTTAGCAAACAATATATCAACTGCCGGTATAATCGTCGATTAACTTTTACCGAAAATTATTTTTGAAATTATTTCCCGACATATAATTTTCTCCACTCTACAATTTCTGTTGTCCGCCAATCCAACGATGGGTACAGCTTCCTAACTCGCGTATTCTTTTCATTAGTCTATTAACGCTGTTTTCGCGATTTTAATTAATTTTTAAGAGAATATATGTCTAGCTCCGGAATCCCTTACATTTTTCTATCTACAATTTTAAACAATACAATTATGATAGCCAAAATTAATTTTACTCGAAAATTTAGAGGTTAAAGTCGCTAACACCAGCGCCTCGATGGCCAGTAAAGGACATTAAATTTTTATCTAAGCAACAAACGACACAGAATCGCCATTTTGCTACGTCGCTAATATTTTGTTCAGTTTATTTCTAGAATTTTAGCTATGGGGATTTATAGCTTGTTCACAAAAAAAATCCGGATTCGGTCTTTGGAATATAGATCAGCTGGTACAATAACAGCTTTCATATTTTTGAATTAAAAAGAGAGAAAATGTGCATTTTGGGAGATTTAAACTCCCAAACGCACAAATTTATAAGTATTTTTTAGCCTAATTTAAGACCCTTTTCAACACGCGTCTGGGAAGGAGAAAATATTCATTCTGAATTTTTAATGTGTTCACAAAGAGCGTATTTGATCACAATCATTAATTTATTTTTAATCAAAGAAGAATTATATTGTTTGCTGGGCAACTATCGCTCGCATACAGAAAAACACGCGCGTTTACAAAAAGTCACTCATAATACCCCATTGCGAACATTCATATTTAAATAAGAAAATACTATTTTCGGAATCTTTTTTTGACTGCACATTCATTCTTCCAAAGTAAGTCTTTTTTTAAATCATAAATATGAAGGCTCGTATAATTGTTTGCTGGGATAATATGAATTAAATATGAAAACTTGAAATTTTGGCACAATAATTCTAAGTAATATTTATCTCGTTCTACCACACTATATGCAGAAAGAGACTACGATACATGGTTGTTTGTTTGAACTTCGAATCAGGGTTGTGAACTGATAAACCCAAAAATCGTGTCGGGTTTATCAAAAATTCACAACAACAATTTTAAGGGAACAAACCTGGGTTTATGATTGGGTTTAGCTCCACACTCGAAACCTTAACACAAACCTAAATACACCCGATTTATGTGAACGCCATATAGGCATCGACTAGGCCGAAATATTTGCTTTGCTTACGCTTGCGTATTTATCGAACTATTTTGAATTTTTTAATTTATTAACACTTCCTTCTAATTTTTTTTCGGTATTTACATCTTTCTTTTAGCTTTTTACTTTTTGATAATTTTGCAATCATTTAGTCAGTTATTCTTATATTTAATTTGTGTAATAATAAAGCCTTGGATTTCCATTACCAGCTTCGCTTAGGCGAATGAAAAGTACTATATACGTACGCACCCAAACACACACATACATACACATACGGACAAACGATCGTCTCATAAATAAACGAGAAAGGAAGAAAAGTATTATGCCAGAAAGAGGAATAAAAATATAATAACAACAAAACAACAAATTATAATAGAAGAAAAAAGGTTAGCGAGGCACAGAAAAATGTCCGACCACAATGTCAACGGCCTAAAAACCTTGAAAGAACCCAAAAAATGAAAGCCGAAAATATTGTGTATACTCGCGGAGAGATTGACGCTGTTGATGGCTGAAGGTTAATGCACGGGCAGCGGGAGCCGGATAATATTTGAAGGGAACCGCAGAGAGAGGCGAGATGCTCGAATTTTAAACACATTCTCAATGAGATTTGATTAAAATAAAAGTTTACGAGGAAAAGTGTTGGAAGGAGGTTAACAAGACATGAAACGAAATTGTTTTACGATCAAATTATTTTCCAAATAAAAATTTTTAGAAAATTTGATCCCAAAATCGGTGTACCGCATTTTGAACAATAGAAATTTTTTATTCATAATCATAGCGTTTAGCGGCTTAACGTTTTGTTTGAGGGGAAAGATGGACAAATAATTTAGCTTTTAGAATTTTTTACCTTACTTTTTCGATTTGTTTTGGAACTGTTGAAGGGAAGAAGTTAAAAAATTCTTGGAAATAAGGCTAGTTATCACCTGACCTGACGGATACATTTGGCATAACCGCTTAACGAATCTTTAGCTTTTAAAGAAAATTGTAATATGTCCAGTTCGTAAGTCACTGCAACCGATTAATAAAGGGTTAATAATGCAAGTGAAAAGTTTTCAGTGAGAACTGTTGGAGTCCTGTCCTTTCGCGATGCTAGATACGATACGATACTCGATGGAAAAATAAACGATAAAAAAATAGTCACACAGTGGTGAAAATGGTTAATTCATTTTCATGATTTTTCGTGTCGCATTGGAGTACATCGTTAGTTTCTTTATTATACGTCGGTAAGTACAGAATTTATCCGCAAAAAGCTTCCCTATTAAGTATAGTTTAATTCCCTTTCGATAAAGAGTTAGTGTGAATTCTTTTAGAGAAAAATGAGAGCTCCCTTGTGATTGGGTAGCAAATTCTTTGAGGGACACAATGTCAATATCCTGTTCAATTCCTAAGCCTATATCCCATATCCTTTAGTGAATTCGCGTCATTGGAATTAAAATTCGAGGAGGAGGATTATATTTTTTGAAATAAGAACTTAACACATATTTTATTTTCCATTAATTTCGTTTTTTTTTTCTCGCTTATCACAGCCTTCGATGTGAAGTGCTTTGAAATGTGTGAGCAAAACGACGCCTACAGCCGTATTAAAGGTAATATGGCGTTTACATAAAATGGGTTTACTTAGGTTTCGGGTTTGGAGCTAAACCCAATCATAAACCCAGATTTATTTCACTAAAATTATAGCTGTGAATTTTTGATAAACCCGACACGATTTTTGGGTTTATCAGTCCTCATTGGGTGTATCACAACTCTGATCCGAAGTTCGAACAAAAAAACTTGTATCTTGGTCTCTTTCTACATCTAGTGTGGTAGTCGAACGAGATAAATATTGCTCAAAATTGTTGTGCCAAAATTTGAAGTTGCCATATTTAATTTATATTATCCCAACAAACAATTATACGAGCCTTCATATTTATGAATTCTGAAACTTATTTATGAAAAATGAGACTTATCTTTTACTATCACCGTTAACAGCGTCCGCTACAGATCGATGATAACCAATTTCTTTTGGCTTAAATCGTAAGCATAAAATGATGCATACACTTTCGCCAAAAAGTATTTAATGAATTAATTAATTAATCAATTTCATTGAGTTATAGAAGAGGTCAAACTAATTTAATAAATATGCTAATTTCTTCATGTTAAAAAATAATCCCAGAAAATCATTACATAATGCAACCGACTCCGATGTTCTCGAATTTAAGACGTAATACATTATTTATTTAATTCTTTTCTCACGTTTTATGGCGTACAGTTTTACGTTTTATTAATCCGCCAGTGCTAACAATTCATGCATTGTTAATCATTTTGGACATCACTTTTTATTCGTGTCACGTCTAATGGCGCCCTTTCTCAAGCACCCTGACTTTGACTTTGGCTTTCAGTTTGACACGAGCTTGATTTGATTCTATATTTTTTTCTACTTTAACATTTGAAAATTATTTCCTTAGTTTTTTAATTAGGAAAATGTCATCTTAGTCATTACCATACATTTTTTTTAAGTTGTTGGAAGAGAAAAGTAAGGAAAAGTGGTTTGATTTTGAAGTATTTACTTATTTTTGTTAAGCCTCTACCAATGACACCGTTTATATGGGTAATACTCATGGCTAAGTGGTGGTTAGTTTTTCTGTTTACGTGTCACCCTTACAATACGGGGGCAGCGTACCCCATCTCTTCGTTTTGGGGTTTACTCTCTTCAATTGACATTTAACCCAATTCCAAAATGCAGTCTTTATATTTTAATGATTTAATAACAAGGACACTATGACATTTTATGATCTCAGAGATTTAAGTAGTGGTGAGATTTTGGCTGGCAGAAAGTTATAAGAGCGATAAAGGAATTTCTTACATTTTCAAAATAAATTAACAAACATGTTTTTTAAAGAAGACGGAAAATCAAGATGAAATTTTTTCGAAAGTTTTTTGTTAGATTGTTAGAAAGTTAGATTGGCTTTATTCATTCAGACTCGAATTTCTGTCATTACTGTGTCGCCGTCGTTATCGTCATCATTTCGACACCATTTAAATAAAATTAAGGCGGAAGGGTAAAGGCTCAACCATAATGGCCGTAAGCGAAATTAAGTTTCGCTTAATTAAAAAAATTATGTGATGTGCGAGTACACGCAAATCATACTGAATGACCATAATGAATTAAGAAAAGCTTCGTTAAATTCGGCAACATTAAGGAACCTTAATGTGACAGCGAAACTGGTCGCACATAACTTAACAAAAATTAACATAAACAGCTTTTTGTTGCCAGATAAAAAATTTTTTGACGATATCCGATGTAACATTTTAAACAACTTGTTATTTTTGCAATTGGCAACATCAACAATGGCGGAATTTATTACACAACAGTTGTCAATTTTGTTAAGTTTTTTTAAGTTTATTATGGGCAATTCAATAATTTTACAAAAATTAAGCTTCATTGTCGTTAACTTTTGACATTAACTTAATTTCGCTTAATGTCATTATGGTTGAGACTTAACATTTCTTTAATAAATCACTTCTGTTTTTTATGTGATGATAATATTGTTTCAGATTCTTCTTAATTGTTTTCCTCTCCGTATTTTCCTTCAATTAATTCCTTTTATATTTGTATTGAAAAATATTACTTTCTTTCCCTTACTGTAATTTTTCTTTGTGTTAACGCAATAAAGATGAGGGTTGTGTTTGTTTTACATTTACATTGTGATTTTTATCTTACGTTTTACTAACCTTATCCGAATTGAACTTTCTGCTCACGCTATTAACTTGATCGCATTAAAATACAAAACCAACTTTTCATTAACCCATTTTCATATTTTTGATCATACACATACGATACTATTCGATACGT
This sequence comes from Physocephala rufipes, assembly GCA_963966595.1. Taxonomy (NCBI): domain Eukaryota; kingdom Metazoa; phylum Arthropoda; class Insecta; order Diptera; family Conopidae; genus Physocephala; species Physocephala rufipes. The sequence goes on from OZ016503.1 coordinate 14,626,149, forward strand.
TTAATATTGTATGTGCATATATTCCACGTGCGTTTAAATTAGACGAAAGGTAGATACGATTTTAATACGTTCCCGAATGAATAAGCCTGATCGTGCATAGACATGGCGGGGCCTGGAGGCTGAGGAAGAGCCCTAAATGAAAAGCGAAGACCCAAAAAAAATTCTGGTGTTTCTTCACTTTACTCGTCGTATTAACCCTACTGGCTTAATGATTTTGAGTTTCCAAATCATCACTAAAAACGTTATAAAGCAGACCAAGCCGCCAACAACGTCAATTTCGGCAAACACAACAATTTGTATGGAAAAACATCCTAATCGATTAAGCTAGGAATTCCATCGTATTTTTAGATACTAATTAGTGGAGCAAAAGGACGAAGAAACAATTTATGAAAGGGAGAAAAAACACGAACTGTTCTTAACCGACATTCTGTCTCGTAAATAAAGGAACAGAGAAGACAAGAACTAAGTAAGTACCTTGAAATAGTCAGACTAAAGCATCATCAAGAACACCAACAAAAACAGCAACATCTTTTCAATTCTAAAGGCCTGATTAGTCGCACGTTTTCGTAATTGTTTACTTTTTCGAAACTTTTCGGGTTGCAGGGGGTTCAATTGATTATGATGTTGCCAATCTCGTCGAACCATGTTCGAAAGTGGGAATTTTGTGGGCATTTTTTTGATGAATTTTATATTTTAAAAATTCTTTAGATTTCTTTAACTCAAATATTACTAAATAATATAAGTAATTATAGAAAATGAAGTGTTATTATTAATTATTATTAATAATTATGTACTGTTTCTTCGGATTTTAATGGGAAATTCATAATTCATTCAAATTTAATGGCATTCATAGAAATTTCACACTTTTTGACAGCTGTGCTCATTGGTGTTGTTAACAATTCTTGGTGTTGTTAAATTCAATCATTTGCAAATTCAGTATACATGGAGAAACTAATTTTAAAATTATTTATTCAATTCAATTCATTTACCAATAAAACAACTTCAAAATAATATTCATTTATCAAAAATTCATTCATTATTATTCATTTAAAAAATATGAGATCAAAAAATTAGGAGACAAAAGCAAACCAATTCATGGTAGAATGTACTAATTCTATGTCTATAATAAGTCTATAATTCAATAAGTCTCTCGTCATCCATTTCTTGGTTAATATAATTTGAAGTGAAAGCTTCATGTGGCCACTCACTTTTAGTTGTCACTTTGTTCGAATTTGAGAGAATTTTTCGAAACGTAACCAAATATCAAAATGATTTTGATATTGCGGGGGGAAATTCTCACAACCACACGAACTGCATATAGCTTATGAGTTTTGACAGATGAGTTTCGTGTTCGAAAAAGAGCGAACGTACGACTAATCAGGCCTTAATAAAGGCCTGATTAATCGTACGTTCGCTCTTTTTCGAACACGAAACTCATATGTCAAAACTCATAAGCTATATGCAGTTCGTGTGGTTGTGAGAATTTCCCCCCGCAATATTAAAATCATTTTAATATTTGGTCACGTTTCGAAAAATTCTCTCAAATTCGAACAAAGTGACAACTAAAAGTGAGTGGCCACATGAAGCTTTCACTTCAATTTATATTTACCAAGAAATGGATGACGAGAGACTTATTGAGCTTGTTAGGCTAAATGAGCTATTATACAATAAATTCAAAGCCAGCTATAAGCTAATAGAATTAGTACATTCTACCATGAATTGGTAGATTGAGCTTTAATAATTTTAAGTTTTAATATTTGTAAATTATTATATATAATATTAAATATATATATATATATATATATATATATATATATATATATATATATATATATATATATATATATATATATATATATATATATATATATATATATATATATATATATATATATATATATATATATATATATATATATATATATATATATATATATATATATATATATATATATATATATATATATATATATATATATATATATATATATATATATATATATATATATATATATATATATATATATATATATATATATATATATATATATATATATATATATATATATATATATATATATATATATATATATATATATATATATATATATATATATATATATATATATATATATATATATATATATATATATATATATATATATATATATATATATATATATATATATATATATATATATATATATATATATATATATATATATATATATATATATATATATATATATATATATATATATATATATATATATATATATATATATATATATATATATATATATATATATATATATATATATATATATATATATATATATATATATATATATATATATATATATATATATATATATATATATATATATATATATATATATATATATATATATATATATATATATATATATATATATATATATATATATATATATATATATATATATATATATATATATATATATATATATATATATATATATATATATATATATATATATATATATATATATATATATATATATATATATATATATATATATATATATATATATATATATATATATATATATATATATATATATATATATATATATATATATATATATATATATATATATATATATATATATATATATATATATATATATATATATATATATATATATATATATATATATATATATATATATATATATATATATATATATATATATATATATATATATATATATATATATATATATATATATATATATATATATATATATATATATATATATATATATATATATATATATATATATATATATATATATATATATATATATATATATATATATATATATATATATATATATATATATATATATATATATATATATATATATATATATATATATATATATATATATATATATATATATATATATATATATATATATATATATATATATATATATATATATATATATATATATATATATATATATATATATATATATATATATATATATATATATATATATATATATATATATATATATATATATATATATATATATATATATATATATATATATATATATATATATATATATATTATATATATATATATATATATATATATATATATATATATATATATATATATATATATATATATATATATATATATATATATATATATATATATATATATATATATATATATATATATATATATATATATATATATATATATATATATATATATATATATATATATATATATATATATATATATATATATATATATATATATATATATATATATATATATATATATATATATATATATATATATATATATATATATATATATATATATATATATATATTATATATATATATATATATATATATATATATATATATATATATATATATATATATATATATATATATATATATATATATATATATATATATATATATATATATATATATATATATATATATATATATATATATATATATATATATATATATATATATATATTATATATATATATATATATATATATATATATATATATATATATATATATATATATATATATATATATATATATATATATATATATATATATATATATATATATATATATATATATATATATATATATATATATATATATATATATATATATATATATATATATTATATATATATATATATATATATATATATATATATATATATATATATATAATCATAATTTGAGCTTAAATAAAAAAGCTTTGGTAATTGAGCTTAAATAAAATAAATTAGTTTCAAAAATTCCATTTGAAAAATTATTTTTTAACTTACAAAAGAGTGATTGACAGTCGTTCTTCGGCACCTATGATTTGTAGTGGCTTTTCTAAATGGAAGCCGACCAAATTGAACAGAAAATCATAAATAGGACGAGTTATTCTTGCGTGTATAAAAAATTGGCCTTCATCCACATTTTTTATACTTATGAAAACTTTTCTAAAATAACCATGTCTCACTCGGTCGCTGTTTATAGGACGAACACGCCAACGCCTAATTTGCCTCGAATTCTTCCATTCAAAATAGAGTCTAATTATATTTAAGATCCCTAATTCACTTTGGTAATTCATTAACTTTTTTTTTGGAATTTGCAAATAATTGTAAGAATTGTTAATAAAACCAATGAGCACAGCTGTCAAAAAGGGTGAAATTTCTATGAATGCCATTAAATTTGAATGAATTATGAATTTCCTATTAAAATCCGAAGAAACAGTACATAATTATTAATAATAATTAATAATAATACTTTATTTTCTATAATTACTTATATTATTTAGTAATATTTGAGTTAAAGAAATCCAAAGAATTTTTAAAATATATATTCATCAAAAAATTGCCCACAAAATTCCCACTTTCGAACATGGTTCGACGAGATTGGCAACATCATAATCAACTGAACCCCCTGCAACCCGAAAAA
>OZ016503.1:14630859-14660283 GCA_963966595.1 Physocephala rufipes
ATATATATTATATATATATATATATATATATATATATATATATATATATATATATATATATATATATATATATATATATATATATATATATATATATATATATATATATATATATATATATATATATATATATATATATATATACTATATATATATATATATATATATATATATATATATATATATATATATATATATATATATATATATATATATATATATATATATATATATATATATATATATATATATATATATATATATATATATATATATATATATATATATATATATATATATATATATATATATATATATATATATATATATATATATATATATATATATATATATATATATATATATATATATATATATATATATATATATATATATATATATATATATATATATATATATATATATATATATATATATATATATATATATATATATATATATATATATATATATATATATATATATATATATATATATATATATATATATATATATATATATATATATATATATATAATATATATATATATATATATATATATATATATATATATATATATATATATATATATATATATATATATATATATATATATATATATATATATATATATATATATATATATATATATATATATATATATATATATATATATATATATATATATATATATATATATATATATATATATATATATATATATATATATATATATATATATATATATATATATATATATATATATATATATATATATATATATATATATATATATATATATATATATATATATATATATATATATATATATATATATATATATATATATATATATATATATATATATATATATATATATATATATATATATATATATATATATATATATATATATATATATATATATATATATATATATATATATATATATATATATATATATATATATATATATATATATATATATATATATATATATATATATATATATATATATATATATATATATATATATATATATATATATATATATATATATATATATATATATATATATATATATATATATATATATATATATATATATATATATATATATATATATATATATATATATATATATATATATATATATATATATATATATATATATATATATATATATATATATATATATATATATATATATATATATATATATATATATATATATATATATATATATATATATATATATATATATATATATATATATATATATATATATATATATATATATATATATATATATATATATATATATATATATATATATATATATATATATATATATATATATATATATATATATATATATATATATATAATATCAAATAATTTATATTTTCATATTTCCCAGAATGTTTCGTAATAAAAAATTTTAGTTTTTCTTTAAATATCTTTAATAAAATTTTTTCTATTGTTCAATATGTTAAAAAATTAAATATTTTAATAAATTTGAAAAAGGAAAAATAATCATATTTATAAACGTAGAAGCTTTTTTCCTCGTATTTTATTTTCTGCATTCTATTTCAGTTTTAATATGTCAATGTTTAAAATTAAAATTTTTGATTATTTAGAGCTCGACTTATAGAGCTAATACTGTACTACATTGCGAACATGATCGGTTACAAGAGGGGCAATCACGAAAATTTGTGTGTGTGCGGATTTGTGTGTGTTTGTGTGTGCATGGGCGCTTGCTGGCGTTGGGGGATATATATATATGCCTCTTTATTAGGGAATGTGAATGAATACGTGCAAAGTATTAGTACTCCTAAATTTAATCGCCTTCATCGAACGGTGAGGAGCGAAGGAGTTTGGCAAGTGTTTGATACTTTTAAATTAAGTATAGGGACAGCGAGAGAAATAGAGAGGGAAAAGAGAATAGAAAAAGGTCGAAACATTATTATTATTATGGTACACCAAATTATTTAACTTGTAAACCAACTGTTTTCTACAACCGAACCGGTGAGAGTATATCACGTTGTACTTCCATTTGTAAAGTAGTCATGGCTACTACATGTTGAGGGTCAGAGTCAATACATTAACTGATTTACCCCAGTCTGTTGATTCAGAAATAATTAAGAATTATTTATGAAAAGTGTTTTTTCAAGGAGAGTAGTAAAAAAAATACGGACTGGCCCAGAGTTTGCCATTAATTTTACTCACCTGCTAAAACTCTTCCAATCAAACGCTCAGTATCGTCAATGTATTTTGCATTGGCAAATAAATCTTCACGCCTTCCGACGGTCATATTGAGGGCTACTGCCGAAAGTGATTCGCTATTATGCGTGGTGGCAATTTTATTTCTTTTTTTTCATAAAAAATTAGAATTATTTGTAAATCCTTAATTTAAGGCTACGAATTGGTTTATTTCCACTGAAGAGTCTACACAGAAAGTTTCGTTTTCGCGCTTGATGTTAATTTGGCTGTCAGAGACGCTTCGATTTGAGTTTGAATAGATGGAAGTCTTTTCTGAATTTTTGTAACAACTTGTTAGTTTCTTGGCAACTTTTGTAACATCCTGTAATTGTTTATTAAATGCAGAATTTGACTATGGCACCAACTAATAACATTACATTCTAAAATTTCACAAATTTTTGTTTTAACGTTTTCCACTAATTTTCTAAAGATATCGTTAAAGTATATCACAAGAGTAGCATTGTTGTTGTTGTTGTGGCGTGATTTAACTTCGGCCGTATTTTTCAGTGAATTCAATGCAAACCCAACTCCAACTGGCTGTTGGTCATGTTGTATTAAATCCCTCTTTCTTCTCTCTAGTTTCAACTTCTCTTTTTATGGTCACAATTTTGCGTTCCGTTCTGTTTATTGTTTTCTGAAAATCTATCACAATCCGTCGTTGTTTTCGTTTCCCGCTTAAACCTGAGCGACTCCAAAATAATCTAGAGTTCCTCAGAATTCTTTGCGCCACTCACGAATGCGTCTGCCAAGCGAAACCAGAGTTGAATAAACGCTAAACAACATGTGCCAATACCAAGGCACCATGTGCCTCGATGCATGTTAGAGCTTTTGAGCAACTAACAGCATCAGTAGGAACAGCAACAGTTTAAAACAACAGCAACAACGCTATTAGAAAAGAGTCACGAAAGCTCCAGCGATTGCGCACATTTTTTGATACATTAAGTCGATGAGGCGACGCGAACGAAGAGGTAGTCACCGAAGAAGGCGAATTCGTTCGTTCATTCAATCGCGCATAAAACGCGCGTTCGTTCATTCAAACGCAGATAAATCTGAGAACAATTGCTCAGATTTATCTGCGTTTACTACTCATTGAAACCTTAAGCATTCGACTTATTTGGCCTACATTCTGTTTACAAGTTCAAACGCTGTGCTATACATCAGGCATGACCGCAACAATAGTAGCAGAAGCAGGAACAGCAGCATTAGGAACATCAACAACAATAGCAACGACGACAACATCAGTGGTAATAGCGGTAAGTTGAGTGAACCCTTCAGTCAATTTTCAGTTTGTGGCCCCACTCAGAATTTTATAGTTGCTTCAATTGTTGTTACTTTTAGAAATTAGCGAAAGGATGAGATGGCAACGGATGAAGCTTTACAATAAAAGCTTCTGAGCAACTTGATGAGTGCGCAAAACCAATAAATTGTTTAGTTAATGTGGAGGGTGGGTGTAGAACGAAACAAACGAAAACTTTAGTGAAATTTAAAGAGACGTTAACAAGTGCCGGCGTTGAATGTTCACCATAAATTGCGAAATCTGTTAACGATTGATACCCAACGCAGGAGAGTCTCAATTCGTACGAATAATTTTAATTTGGTTAAATTCAACAAAAAGAAAAAAATTTAATTATTTTTATTTTATATTTACAACAGGATCACAAGTTAATAAAAAAAATTATACACATTCCCACGCACGCACACCCTTACAATACTTCCGCACAAATACAGAATGAGATTTCGCTACGTTCGCTACTTTTGCGGTGGTAATAATTGTTGCTTATTATTTTATTTTGGCGGCATCGAAAATATTGAATTTATCATTTTTATTTCCTTTAATTCTGAACTCAATCAATGACACAAAATCTTTTATCATATGCCAGATCCAACCCCGAATGAGGCCTTACATCCGCAAACCATGCACCCTCGATCATCACAGCAACTGATATGCTTAATATAAATGAAGCAAGGGCCAGAATAGCAAAAATAACTAGTACGAACGTTATCCAGAGCATGACAGAGAGCATTCGTGCCAAAATTTCATGGTGATAGCTTTATTTGTCCTTTTGTAATGGTGGTGTTTGCCCATAAATGGCATGCCACGCCCACTTTTTGGAAAAGAGGTATATTTGAAGCGTGGGCGTGGCAGTTGTCTGATTTCACCCATTTTCAACACCACCGAGCCTGTGAGGATAGGGAATGACAGGGACAGGCCTGTAATCACGAATTTTGTCTCTAGCGGACCGACCACGCCCATTTTTTATTGCATTTTCAACAGAGGTAGTAGACTGATATACAATTTCGCCTTTAAGTTCGTACTCGGAGCTGAGAAATTGAGCTCTAAACACGATTTAATTCATATTAAATACCAAAAGTAGGCGTTGTCCGATTTAGCCCATTTTCAATACCAATCAGCCTATCCTAACACGAAATATTGGTACCAAATTTCATGATGACAGCTTTATTCGTTCTCTTGTAATCGTCATTTCCACAGACAGACACGCAGACAGACAGACGGAAGGACAGAGCTAAATCGACTCAGGGCAAGATCATTCTGAGCCAGAATATATATACTTTTATATATATTGTAGCTCCTTTACTACGTTACAAACTTAGTATCAACGTTAATATATCCTTTCTTCCTCTTTTTAAAGGGAATAGGATATAAAAACAACAAAACCAAAGTTGCAAACAGATACAACAACAACAACGGCAGAACCAAGAGCAGAAGGAAAGGCAGTATTAATTGTTGAAACCACCCAATTTTGAAGCAGTAGACGTTACAATAATAATAATAATAATAATAATAATAATAATAATAATAATAATAATAATAATAATAATAATAATAATAATAATAATAATAATAATAATAATAATAATAATAATAATAATAACCCTTGGAGGGTGTTGTATCCCTATAAAATACCACCCGCGGACCAAACAAAAAAACCCCCGCACCCTGAACTGAAAGCCAGTTAGCGTGTAGGTGAGCGTCTGTACTTCATGGTAGAAGCGGCCCTTTAAGCTTTACCTGTCGTAAGGTATAAAACGAAGGAAGAAGAATGATGGAAGTTAATGGAAAGTGAGAACACGATAAATCGAACGGGGATATACGCTCAAATGTCGGCAGAAGCCACGGCTGCCGGCGAGGGCTCGGAGGGAGATGAGTAGCCAGTGGAAGAACAAAACAATAGAGTTCAAAATCAGGCCACGAATGAACAGTATGCGCACTCTGACGCAGCTCTCACCATGGCTAGAAGATTGAGACAACGCAGAAAATGGACATCACAAATGAAGACTTATTGCGTATATATTACATAGTCACTGAACAGGAAACAAACCTTATAGGATATCGAAAACAGCTTCGAACTATATTTATTGAAATACTCCCAGAATACAATGTCACAGAACAGCGACTTGCTGATCTAATTAGAGTAATTCACCGAAACAACCTTGTTCCGGAAATAAGACGGAATGCCATTAAGCAGTCTACAAGTACAGCAATAAGTAGTGTCACCGAACCAGTAGTTCCAAACAGCAGTATCTCAGGAAACCAAGAAGATACAATTATTACCAACGAAAATAATGATGAACCCACAATAAATGTAATTGATAGTGAAAACAGACACCAAACACAACAACAACTAGATATACAAAACGATCTGGGCGATCTTGGAACTTTGGTCGATCAGCAACTTGACATCTGCAAGTATATAAACCCTCTATCAAGACCTTCTATACCTAAAATAAATACCAGTCGAAGACTGATCAGGACAATTCAATACATCAACGATAGAGTAATTACAAGATATATTCCTCAAATAAACAACATGGCAGACTTACACACAATTATATACACAGCAGCAGTGGCAATATCAATTAAAATGGGCTATAAAATCGGATACGTAACCAGGAATAAGACAAATATAAATGATAATAAAGCAATAAAGAGAATTGAGTCAAAAATTAAAGAACTCAGAAGTGAACTAGAAAGGCTCAACAGATTCATCATGGGCACACACACCAACCGTCTGAAAAACAAAATACATAGAATTCTCATCAAGTACAATAGACACTCACGATATGAGCTCAATAATTTTAGAGCAATATTAACTAGAGATACAGTAAGATAAGATAAAAACTATCCACACTTGTAGGCAAGAAACGAAACTATATTCTCTCAACCCAAAGACGACAAATCAGCAGAATATTTATTAATAATGAAAAACAATTCTATCGAAGACTTACTGCCAATGCAAACATCAATGAGGATAATATACCATCTGAAGAAGACATTGAGATATCCTGGTCTTTATTATGGTCCAATCAAACAAATCATGTTGAAGAAGCTCAGTGGATCGAAGAAGCGGAGATACCAGCACAATGAAGTGATGTTTAACAGCAGGCTGACATTAGAACAAGTTCAGCAGATCCCAGAAAGATCCCATAATTGGAAGTCTCCAGGATTAGATAGAATTCAGAATTTCTGGTTCAAACGACTAACAGCTGTACACGAAAAACTCACGCAACTGTTCAATGAATGCATACTAATACCTGATAAATTTCCTTCGCAATTAATAAGCGGCATCACATAATTACTACATAAAGGCAGTGGCTTCAACGGGAACCCTGCGAATGGGCGCCCCATAACATGTCTTCCTACCATTTATAAGATAATGACCGCATGCCTTAACCAGATAATTTATGACCATTTAACGCAGAATAACATCTTATCTGAGGAGCAAAAAGGATGTAGTAGATATGCAAAACGATGCAAAGAGCAATTAACGATAGACCAAGTAATACTAGAGCAAAGTGCTACTCAGCACAGGAACCTATATGCATGTTACCAGAAAGCCTTTGATAGCGTCCCACACAGCTGGCTAATTAAAGTTCTGGAAATATATAAAATAAATCCGCATGTAATAATGTTCCTAGAACACAGTATGGAACACTGGAGAACTAATATAAAGATCTGCTCACGTTCAGGATTGATATCGGTAAGCACAGCAGAAATTAAAACAAATAGAGGAATCCTCCAAGGAGACTGCATATCAGCTCTTTGGTTTTGTATAGCACTCACCCTCTTATAAACTTGCTGAGGAATACAGGATATGGGTACACAATAAAAGGCACATCTAACCAAGAAAAACTCAGTCATCTGCTTTATATGGATGACCTAAAAATATACGCCTCCACAAAACAAAGCCTAGAGCAGCTAATAAAAATCGTTGACATGTTCACTAAAGATATCAAAATGAACTTTGGGATCAAGAAATGCAAGACTATTAGTATCTGCAGAGGTAGGATAACGAAAACACAAGTTGGAGATGTAGGCGAAATTAAGGAAATGGGAGAAGATGACGTATGCAAATATCTGGGAATAGCTCAAAAGAACCGAATAACAAAGGCGTATGTAAAATATAACCTAAGCAGAGAGTTTAAGGCACGCATCCACAAGATATCTAAGATGAACCTAAATGGCAAAAATCTGATCGAAGCTATAAACACCTACGCGGTACCAATATTAACCCATAGCTTTGGAATAATCAAATGGACTGTAACGGAACTTCAAAGCATGCAACGCAAAATAAAAATCATGCTAACCTCCTATAAATTTCACCATCCAAAATCTTGCTGCGGGCGAATGATTGCATCAAGGCGAAAAGGTGGCAGAGGATTAATCGACCCACATAGGGTTTGTGGGTGACCAAATACAACCAATTAATAAACAATTAAACAAATAAACAATTGTTTATGATGACCAAATACAATCGCTTCGGACCAACTTCCATCATAAATCTGAACGGTCTAAACTCATTAAAACAATAGTGAAAGCAGATAATAACTTAACACCCCATAATCTCAACGCTGAATTTGAGCGAAATGCAGAAGATGAGAGTCTCAGAGAGCAAAAGTGGGCAATCAAACCGATTCATGGTAGTTACTACAGACCCATTAATATGAATGATGTTGACAAATATAGATCACACAAATGGCTATTAAATGGTAACCTGTATGCTGAAAGAGAAGCGTTTATGATTGCAATACAAGACCAAGTAATCCCCACCAGGAACTACCGAAAAGTGGTCATGAAGGACTCTACAATCAGAAACGATAACTGTCGAAGATGTATGGCCCAAACGGAAACAATCGTAGCAATGTAGCGAAGATTCTTCATAAGAAAATATTGGAGAAATTTAAAATACCAACTGACAAGGCACCATATTATATATATAAACCCCAAGCAGTCACCGAAAAGGATGACGTCAAAGTGTATTATGATCGAACGCTATACTCTCAACATACACGCCAACATAATCGACCAGATATTACAATCATCGATAAACAGAAGCGAATAGGAACCTTCATAGATGTAGCGATCCCAGCAACCAGAAACATTAGTCGCACATATGATGAAAAACCCACAAGATATGCGGATTTGGCAGTCGACATTAAACGAAACTGGAACCTACAAGAAGTAAGGATAATACCAATCATCATAAGTGCGGAAGGTATCGTACCCAAACAACTTCAAATGGATATAGAAGGTTTAGATCTAAAACTTAACATTATAGATGTAATACAAAAGGCTGTGATCATCGATACCTGTAATATAACGAGAAACTTCATGAATATTTGTTAAATAAAATAGCACATAAGATATATTTTGTTTTAGGCTTAGGTCTCCAAAATATATTACTATCACCCATTAAGGAGAAAAATAAAGATAATAATAATAATAATGTCGAGGCTGCATTCTAACCCTCGCGCACTAAGTTTGGTACCTGGGCTTAGTATGATATGTGAGTCACAGCCACCACAAAGCAATAGTAATAATACAACCCGCCCATTTGGTGAACAGGAAGCAATCATAGTTGCTCCTCTCATTGGTGTCGGGACCTCTCGTCAGCGTAGAAAATGGTCTTTGGTAAGATGTGAACGAATCTTCACTACTCATCTATTTTAAGAGTACGCAATTACAATCAAGTCTCACTAGTTGCCGAAATCGCTTACTCACTGAGTTCATGACACTGCACCCTGACTTCCACTGCAATGCTCAGGGGCTCTCTGATTAAATAAGAGTTATTTTTAGGAATAATTTGATTCCCGAAACTACAAGGGAGCGTATTCGTGAAGAAGTAAGGATCTTGCTCCATTCAGAAGATGATAGCGATAATAATGGGCACCAGCTATCGTTTGAAAGAACAAGTTGCATTAATCTGGCAGTAAATGCACTTCAAGAAACCAGAAGGCATGACATTGACCCCGTTGTGTTTGACGAACTGCTCTACTAGAAAACTTTGTATGAATATACTGATCCTCTGTTGAGACCACATATACCAAGAATGAGGCACATGGGGAAGGATAAGGACTTACTGGAAAAATTAAACACAAGTATACTTCCCCAACTGACAGAGGATATTGAATCTCTAGAGCAATTACAGACCTTAATTTACCACTCTGCACAAACAGTTATATCCCTTCTTCAAATTCATATGCCCCTCCTGGTTCCACGGCAAAGAAAAAAATTGCCTTAAGCTCCGTGGCTGATAAGGATAAACCAGAAAGTTGCAAGACTTAGGACACATGTCAATCAGTTAACAGATTTTCTAAATGGAAATAGGGGCCGCAGAATGAAAAACAAAGTCAACCGCATCTGGAAAGAATATAACAATCACACTGGCAGTGAGCAAAATAACGGCGAAGTTGCCAGAGTATTAGACACTGTTAAGCAAAAGATGTGCGTGTTAGTTCATAGAAAAAGGAATTATACAGACTCTGATATGAGAAAGCGAAATAACTCGAAGTTTGTTCGGAATGTGAAGGCGTTTTATAGAAATTTGAAAGGAGTATCAGAAATGAAGTGTTGCCCATCGGTGGATGCAATGGAGCAGTACTGGGGTGGCTTGTGTTGCAGTCCAGCAGAATGGAATGACAGAGCAGCCTAGAAAAATGTTGTTGAAAACCACTTCATCACATGCAAGAAATCAGAACTGCGTCTATCACAAATGATGTTTTAAATAAGGTACTTAAAGAGACGCACAATTGGAAAACACCAGGGCCAGATGGTATTCAAAACTTCTGGTATAAGGTATTTTCGAGCGAGTCAGGATCGTACCCTGGCTTTTTACTTAAAGGAACTACGTATTTAATACCAAAATCGGCATTGTTTGAGTCTGATCCATCTGTAGCACTTCCAATTACTTGTCAAGAGTACAAAATAACAACGGTATGCATTAGCGAGATAGTCTACGAGCATCTTCACAACAATAATGTAGTAACTGAGGAGCAAAAGGGATGCACCCGAAGAGCTCGTGGGAGTAAGGAACAGCTGATAATTGATCAACTTGTTCTGGAGCAAGCCGCTAGCAATAATAGAAATTTGTTTGCAGCCTATGTTGATTATAAAAAAAACTTTTAACAGTGTACCGAATTTAACAGTGTACCGTGGCTAATTGAAGTTCTTAAACTTTTTAAAATCAACCCGATAATAACTCGTCAAAATTTTTGACGAGTGCAATGCAAAATTGGTGTACGAGAGTTGAGGTTACAGCTAAATCTTTTAATGTGTGGACTAAAGCTATTGACATCAAACGTGTAATCTAACAAGGCGATTGTTTCAGCCCATTATTGGTTTGCTTGGCACTAAATTGACTAAGTACCATTTTAAAATGTACTTCTTTTGGTTTCAAACTAAGGGACGAAAGCCAAACTATTTGCACATTAAACCACCTGATGTATGTCGATGACCTGAAACTCTATATGTCGACTCGTAACAATTTGCGAGCTTTGATTAATGTTGTTGAAACTTACAGTAAGGACATCTGTATGTCTTCTGGACTGGATAAATGTAGAATATTTAGTATAAATAAGGGCAGAGTTAATACTATTGCAAATTATGATGATTCTTTCCCTTTTCAACAAATGGAATCAGACGACGTGTAAAAATATCTAGGTGTTGCGCAAAACTCTAGAATCTTGCAAAAAGATGTAAAGAACTGTCTACGAAATGAGTTATTGAACCGTAAGCATAAGCTCGTGAAATCTAGGCTTCACGCAAGAAATCTCATTAAGGCTATAAACGGATATGCGATACCTATTCTAACTTATAGTTTTGGTGTTATCTGGTGGACGGTCACCGAACTCAGAGATATTCAGAGTAAAATGAAGGTAATGATTACCAAATATCGTGCACATCATCCGAGAGCTTGTGTAAAAAGAATGGTTCTTACTAGAGAAAAAGGAGGCAGAGGGCTTTTAGACATTCATCTACTACATGATAAGCAAATTTTGGGCTTGAGAAAATTTTTCCTTAAGAAAGCAACCAGATATCCTTTAGCCAGGGCGGTGTGTTAAGTCGATAAAAACTTTACACCTCTTGACTTATATAACGACGCATATAATGTTTGTTCGCGGAGATAACTGAGAAGAAAAACGAATGGGCAACAAAGTCAATCTACGGAAAATATTACTATGCTTTGAAAAAAAAGAAGTCGACATTGAATGGTCTATTAAGTGGCTTATGCAAGGAAACCCTTTGCCGGAAACTGGAGGTTCCATGATCGCGATCCAAGATAAGGTGATTTCCACCAGGAATTATTCGAAATACATACTAAAGGATGTCTCCGTCAGTGAAGACATATGTCGCAGGTGCGGTGTGCGTAGCGAAACCATAACCCACATACTTTCAAGATGTACAGCATTGGCAACAATAGAATATCTGAGAAGACACAATAATGTCGCAAAAATTTTGTATATAGAATTGCTGAAAAGTATGGGTTTGATAATCAGCAAAAGAGATATTATCTACTGACACCAGATCCAGTGGTAGAAAACGGTCAAGCGAAAATCTATTTCGACAGAACCTTCTGTTGAACTCGGTACTTGAACCGATCCTAGCGTTGAATATCAAGATGAAAAATCAGAGCAAAATTTGGTACTTGAACCAATTCTAGTTGATTATTTAATCTCGTTTTGGTATGTTAGAACTCAGTACTTGAACCGATTCTAGCTTTGAAGAAAGAAAAGCTTGTTGATTCTTGCTCAGTGGTTGATAGAATGAATAATTTATTGGTTATCAGTTGTTATATAGAAATTACATTGCTATTTCACCTATTCAATAATAATAATGTTGCATACATTCAGTTGAATCAGCAAACAGTGCTAACCGTTGGCATTAAACGCTGTCAACGACATAGATCAAGTTAAGCAGTGCAGCAACCGCGCATCGTTGGCTTGAAATATGCTAGATGATGGAAATATTATTCCCTATGGGAACGAAGTTTTGTTAGTAGTGAAGCGAACGCGCAATGTCAAAGCTCGAAATATGCTAGACATTGGAAACAAGACCCTTTATGGCAACGAAAGTTTTGTTAAATATTTGCGAATGGCACTGAAAAATGTCGTTGGCCGTTCGCTGATTGTGCTGATATGAATAATTCCATTGTCAACAAAAAATGAAATTAAACTGAGACATTACAATCTCTATACTTCAAAGAGAATGGAGCACAATAGACTTGACATTACCATTGTAGATAAATAACTGAAGAAGATGGTAATGGTAGATGTTGCTGGGCCTAATACCAGCAATGTTATATAATGAGAAAACATGCTGTGAGAAAGTGAATAAATACACCGAAATTGGAGAGTAGTCCCGTGGGTATATCCAGTACTGGAATTGTGCCAAAAAACTTATACATAGCATAGAGAAGCTTCAACTGTAAAAAACATCATTATCAGGGTGCAGAAGCCGGTGTTAGGAAGGTGTTGCAATTAAATCAGTAGGGAAAGATTAAGTCTGAACCTGCAATAGTTAAGAAATTTCTGATTGGAACAAGGTCTGTAGGATTGCATATTACCATGAAATGTGTTATGTGAATAATAATAATAATAATAATAATAATAATAATAATAATAATAATAATAATAATAATAATAATAATAATAAGACCCATTGGGGGCGATGTATCCATATGGGGCGCGTCCCCATGGTGGCGGATAGGGGGAAGCCCGATATGGATATCGGATAGGTGGGAAATAGTAAATAAATACCACCCGTGGACCAAACAACAAAATGGGGAGTGGCTGAAGTATTACTAGAACCGCTTCCATACAAACCTGCCAGTAGGTATAGAATGGAGAAGCCCATATAAATATATGGAGAAGATATAAGGCAGGAACAAAACCAAAATTCAACACGAGTGAGGGTATGCACTCAAGTGTCGGCAGAAACCACAAAACTGCGACAAGTGTTTCCCAAGGAATCCTCGGGACCGCCAGATCAGGACGATCTGGCGAACCTAGGCAGCGAATTAAATGGAGTGATTAAATTTACTATTAGATAGCAGCAAAATGTGGAAATATGCATCTGATGAAAAATACATACATATTCATTGAAAAATACAGCCACCTAAGGACGCGGCTAAATACAAATAATTTAGCGCGCAGGAAAGATGCTATTATTACCAAGGAATATGTTGAACGTAACCGCCGAGAAAGAATTAAGGCGGAAGTACAAGCTCTTTTATTGGCGGAGCAATCAAGTTCAGCATGGTACCGTTTGACCTCGCTTGAAACAGCAAGGAGTACAACAATGTCAATAGATACGAGACACGCTGAAGAATACCATGTTTTATCTGTAGCGCATCTTGTGATTCCGACAGAAGAAATGTAGTTAGCCCATATACGAGAAATGTTTGACTCGGTACTAATTCAGATCGAAGGAATTGACCCTTCTCAGAGACCACGCATACCCATCGTCTCGTCGGGAAAAAGGTTTGATGAAATTATAAAAATTATAAATACAAGAATTCTACCGGCCCACATCAGTGGCGAAACCAGTTTTGAACGCGTAAATGACCTCGTCTATGTGTCAGCAATTACATTAGCAACATTGCTCGGGAAAAAGCCAAAACCGATATCCAGTGGACTTCCTCAAAAGGCGAGAATGCTAAATGACACTAAGCCAAAATGGAAACGAAGAATACAAAGTCGAATTGAACAGCTATGAAGCAGATAGGCTGGATCACTGCATTTAAAAATGGGGCAAGGTCATCTCGTTTGTGTAGGCATATAAATCGACTAATTAATCCTCTCTAAATTAGAAACATAAACGGTGATCAACTTCGTGAAATACTGGACTCCAAAACTCAGAAATTGACCGCGCTAGCTAAGCGCATGCACCGCTATGAGAGATGCAGTATCCGGAAAACTCAAAACGCGCTGTTTTCAACAAGCCAGAGAGCATTCTTCAGACAATTTGAGATACATCCAAGGCGCGAATCTCGAAAAGATCAACCGGATATGAATGCAGCAGAGGAGTTCTGGGGATAAATTTGGAGTGTACCAAAGATACACAACGAGGATGCTCAGTGGATAGCTGGCGAAATCGAAAGCTTTCGACACACTGTGCCTGTACACGGAGCGTTTTCCGCGTATTCCTCAATGATTTGAGAGCTGTTGTGTTCACTGTAGTTTTCAAGATTGGGTGCCAGGCCCGTCGTGGATGTAAGGCGACAAAATGGCAGTGACTAGTCGTGCTTGCACGTAGTTCACTTGCCACGAACTATGCAGACTAGTTCCGACATCTTACCAAAGATGTAAAAATGGTGCCACGGGTGGTGTGCGGCTCATTTTGGGTCTTATGACCCCGCTAATGTAAATTCCCACGTACACAGCACACCAGTGGGTAGGCTTCTCATTGCGAGAGCTTCGTGGTGGCTGTGGTACTACCCAAAAATACGCGGGGAGAGACCATAGAGTCTCCACGTGGAGTTGCGTGAGGAGGCAGCCTCCGTCAACTCAGAATGCCGGTGAGTAGCACACCGGCATTAAAGAGGTTTTAGATAGGCCTCGATCGTCAACCTGCGAGGAATGTCCTGCACGTCCCAGGAATGATGATTGCCAGTATATAAGGTATTCACAAAGTCTACCTAGTAATCCCGAGTGTGGGTAGGCCCACCGTGAGATTAAGCCATACTTGGCAGGTACTCACGTAAAGCACCAAGCGGCATCTGTAGTTTTCAAGAGTTGCAGCACTTTGACTGCCACCTTGTGTTGTGATCACTGTACTTAAATAGGATTGCAGCACTTTAACTGCAACCTATTGTCCTGTTGTCGTACCTTGAATAGTATTACAGCACTTTAACTGTAATCTATTCTCTTTAGCTTGATGTGTTGTATTAGGCACTTAAACCGTAATACAGCCACTAGTAATGAGAACACGAATGTTTGGTGGTCACAAAGTAACTCCTTTTTATTCAACACAATATCAATATTTATAGTAAAAATATTACAATTAAGTCAATAAAAAAGAACAATCAATAAAAACAATAATCTAATTAATCTTAAAGTAATATGAGCAGCAGGAAATTGCGGTCATATTATTTTAAAATCTAAAAGTAATATGAGCAGCAGGAAATTGCGCTCGAAAGTGTGCCAGTTTGTATTCCGTAAATTTGTAACACAACATCATTATCATTATCGATCAACGTTAGCCAGCGTTAGCACCTTTTAAATGCGGAAGTTATATTTGGCAAACGTGCCATCGTGATCAATTTTCGGCAGTGGGACATGAATATGACCGCTGACCGCCTTTTGACGGTCATAATTGTTGTTGTGTTTTTGTGCTGATACAGCTTTTTTGTGCATTTGTACATATTCTGCCCCACCTTGAACGAAGTTCAAGAAACTGTGACTACGGAGTCGGTTGAAGAATTTGGCTGACGTGGAGCTGGTTGTGGAGTTGTGTGTTGTTCTGTCTTCAGGTGACGTTTAAAATATTGTACCCAAGCTACTCGAACACTGAAAATGATGACCAGTACTAAACCTATATACGATACCGACGATTGATGATACTGTAATTTCTGAATCTGATTGTGCAGGTCAGGATTGCTATGAAAAATGCTTGACTTTTGAAGGTCACTTAAATTTCTTATTTGATCGTGGTAGGTTTCATTCATTTTCTGGAAGTTGAGATGTATGTCTTCTGACGTCATGTCAGTGAGGTTGGATAGTCTTGTATAAGATGTGTGAATGATGCTGGAATATTTCTGGTGCCCTTGAATAACAATTGATTTTTGCTTAATGGTGCACTGCGGTTCCACGGTTAGAATTCCTGATCCTTTCAGGATTATTTGTTGCATTTCTTCTTCACATATTGTGGTTACGCGTATAGGATTTCTCAAGGAATACATCCATTGATTCCTGGTGTTTATTGGAGTCCAAGTTGAATTGCTGGTTACATGAACTACATTACAGTGCAGAGGCGTTTCGTTGTTGAATAGTTGTACCTCACAATGGCAAACTTCTGCACCTATGTTATGAGTTAGGTAAATATTACCACATAGATATTCATCCTTGTTCAATAGAACACATGTTTCCAATTGCTTCATACTCATTGGAAAGTAGTGATCTTTGTGTGGGTTGATGGCTAAAATGTCATTACATGCTTTTATGGAGAGCATGTCGCCATGAACTGCATTGGGTATGGGAAACATTCTGTATACATCGAATTGATTTAACTCGCATAGTGGTAAATCTATGTCAAAAACCACATGATCCTTAGAAAATCCTCCTTTTACAGTCATCAATTTGTAAAGTTGCAAAAAATTAGTTTGATCAACTGGAAGTTGTAGTGATCCAGGAAGTTGATTTCGAATTCTGAACAGCTCATTTTGCAACTGAGCGTGGGATAATATCATCGGACTGATTTTTCCGTGATGAGAATCTGCAATGATATCCAATATTGATGACTGTATTTGTTGCAATGATGTCGCTGTCATCATTAATTGCATAGCAATTGAGGTGAACATTTGAATCGTTTTGATTTGATTTTGCTCAATTCTATTTTCTCGTATTGCTGTTTGAACTTCTCTGAACTGTACGTCAAGCTCGTCGAATTTCCTTTTCACTGCCGCTTGATCTTGCTTGAATATATTAATCGTTGAGTCAATAATTGATGTCTGATTTTTAATAAACTGCGTGAGGACTTCTTCGTTCTCTCTGATTTGTAAAATTGTTTTAGACATCTGTTGAGCATATTCCGAGTCTAAGACTCCAAACAAAGAGTTCGCTATGTTTCCTATTATGTTAACTGCCCCTCTTTTTGCACGTCTGACCTTCAAAAGACTATTGTCCAACTTGAGACCTGATACGGTGTGTTCTAGGTTGCTTAATATATTCACGCAGGTACTCTTCTCTTGAATGTCTTGACATAAATTATCTAGAGTTGATATCCCGTTTGATAGAAGTTGGAGATCTGTCCAGTACGACGTCAGATCATAGTAAACTAAAAGTTTCCATTCTGTCCTAGAAATCTTTGTCCGACCGATCCCTTCGAAATGCACACCGATGTTAGAATTGAACTGTAAGTTTTTGATTCCTGACGCAATAACAGCTGGAAGCAATAGCATCAGAATTAGGATCCCAGTGATGACATTAGAATATGTTGTTTTTTTTCTCTTCCGCGGAACCTCATTTGAATCTTCCTCTTCATCTACCAGGTTGTCTTCAGTAATGGGCAGAGGTGCCAACCGATGAATCGGACGTTTCCATTCTCCAGACGCCATTTTTACATCAACGACTCGTACAGCTCCATCGTCTCCGTGGTAGATCCTGGTTACTCTTCCTAAGGGCCATTGCATGACTGGAACATTATCTTCTTTAACAATCACCATGTCACCAGGTTTTATATTTTGACACTGTTCCTTCCACTTGCGCCTGTACTGGAGCTCATTCAGGTATTCTCGAGACCACCTTTTCCAGGACTCTTGCTTCAAATGGGATACTAATTTCCATCGTGTCAATAAATTTGTTTTGGTGAAACAGCATTAACGTCAATTTGTGAAGTTATCGGTTGCCCTATGAGGAAGTGTCCCGGAGTTAAAGCTGTGAGATCATCGGGGCTTTCTGACATAGGAGTTAATGGTCTAGAATTCAATATACCCTCTACTTCAATTACAACTGTCTCGAGCTCTTCGTATGTAAGAGATGCTGTTGCTACACTTCTTAATAATAGATGCTTTGCTGATTTCACTGCAGCCTCCCATAAACAACCGAAATGGGGCGTTCTTGGAAGTATAAAATTGAATTTGATACCTTTATTGCTGCATTCATTTGTAATCTTTTCATGACCATCTGTTGAATGAATTGTGGATGCAAGTTCTGCTAATTTATTTTGTGCACCAACAAAATTTGTGGCGTTGTCACAATAGATGTTTTGACAATGCGCTCTCCGACTGATGAAACGTCTTAGATCTCCAAGAAAAGCTTCTGTAGTTAAATCTGTAACTAATTCGAAATGGACAGCTTTCGTAGCGAAGCAACAGAAAACAGCTATGTATGCCTTGTGAGGTCTCTTTCCTCGTATTTTATAATGGACCCAGAAAGGACCACAGTAGTCTAACCCAGTGTTGACAAAAGGTCGCGATGGAGTCACCCGAGTAATTGGCAAGTTTCCCATAACCTGTTGAGACAGCTGAGGCCTTGCTCTAGTGCACCTTATGCAACGCTGAACCGTTGCTCGAGCCATCGTTTTACCATTGATTGCCCAAAAACGTTGTCTTGACTGAGCTAAGAGTGCCTGAGGCCCGCAATGCTTGCTCTCTTTATGAATTTTCTCAAAAAGGAGTTTCACCAATGGGTCATTATATGGAAGTAACATTTGATGTTTGGCATCGAACGGCAGTTGTGAAGCCTTTAACCTTCCTCCAACTCTCAAGATATTTTGATCATCTAGAAATGGTGATAAGTGTATAAGTGAGCTGCTTTTGCTTACGACTTTGTGTTTCCTTAGCTGCTTGATGTCATCTCTAAAGTCAGCCCTTTGTATCACTCCAACGATGGTAATGAGCGCGTCATCAATTTCTTTCGGTGTTAACGAAATATCAGATGTCCGAGGACTACCTCTCGCATGAGATATGAAACGTCTCATATATCCTATGATTCTCTGAAGCTTCCCGAACGAGTTTGAGTGATTAATCGTGTAGATTAATGAAGTGTTGTCAGTGGTGGCCAGTGCTGAAGGGAAATTCCGCCGTTTTTCGGAATCATCATGAATTATAGGCAGAATTATCGAAGGCCATCCACTTTCTTTACCATGCAGAAAGATAGGACCATAGAACCACAAGTTGCATTCAATCAACTTATTTAGCGATAAATTTCTGGTCAACACATCGGCCGGGTTGTTCTTGGAAGTGATATGACGCCATTGTTCGGGTAGTGTCAATTCTTGGATGGTAGACGCCCTGTTGGCTACGAAAGTTTGAAATGTTGATGATGATGTGTTTATCCAGGACAGTACTATGGAAGAATCAGTCCAAAAGAATGTTGGTGAATCCTGGATCATCAAATCTGTCCTTACTCGAGTTGCTAATTGAGCACTTAGGACTGCGGCACATAATTCCAGTCTCGACAGAGTTTGACGTTTTAAAGGGGCCGCTCGAGACTTAGCACATAGTAACCTCATTAGCACCCTTCCATCCTCCAGACAAGACCGAATATATATCGCAGCGCCAAATGCCTTTTCGGATGCATCAGAAAAGGCATGCAATTGAATCGATTTTGGCTTGCTTCCGGAGAATACGTGTCGTGAGACCTTAAGGTTATTGATTTGAGGCAGCTCGCTCATAAATTTCGTACACTTGGTGTGATATGCTGCAGGCAATGCTTCATCCCAAGACAATTTCAATTGCCACAGCTCCTGTATGAAAATCTTAGCAGTTACAACGATTGGTGCCAAAATTCCTAAAGGATCGAACAACCTTGCTAGATCAGAGCTGACTGAACGTTTTGTGATTCTTTGACTCAAATTAACGTTAACCTTGATGCAAAGATTGTCAGCTTTAGGAAGCCATGTTAATCCAAGCGTTTTTGCAGACTGGTCATTGCTATGTAATAAATCCAGGTCGACTTCTTGATTGTTTTCTGAAACCCCTTGAAGCAGTTGTGGGTGATTAGCACACCATTTGTGAAGAATGAAGCCAGCTGATTTTATTTGATTGTTTTTTAAAACCAGCTGATTTTATTTTAGATTTGTTTCTGCGTTTCCATGGCTGGCAACTAAACTGTCAGATCCACTCAGGCAGTCATCGACATAAAAGTTATTCGTCAAAGCTTGTGATCCAAGAGGATATTTTACAATATTTTCCTTTGCTAACGTTTGAAGACACTTAGTTGCGATGTATGGTGCTGACCTGGTCCCGTAGGTGACAGTGTTGAGTTCGTAGTATTCAATTGGTGAAGTAGGCTGCTCTCTCCAAATGATAATTTGGTACCTTCGCTCGTCTGGATGTACAAGAATCTGCCTATACATTTTCTCAATATCTGTCGTGAAAACGAAACGTGGTATCCTAAACCGTAGGAGGATGGAAAAAAGATCGCTCTGGACAACTGGTCCAGTGTACTGTAGGTCATTAAGAGAAAACCCTGAGGCTGTTTTAGCTGAAGCATCGAACACAACACGCAATTTAGTGGTAATACTCCCAGACTGACGCACGCAATGATGAGGAATGAAATAACTTGGTGATAAAACAGACTCAATATCTATTTTTGTCATATGCCCTAGCGCCTTGTATTCTTTCATAAAGGCAATATACTGCTGTTTAGTTTCTTCGTCCTTCGAAAGCCGACGTTCAAGAGCAAGGAACCGGTTCAAAGCCACCTTTTTGGATTCTCCTAAGGCCTTCGGATTATCAGCAAATGGTAACCTTACCATAAATCGTCCGTCATTGCATCTGGTAGTATTTTGTGCGAAATGCGATTCACATCGTTGCTCTGATGGTGAGAAATTCTGATTGGTTGATTCTACTTCATCTAGCTTCCATAAGCGTTCAATTGCTGAATCCATGAGAAAGTCATCGTCAGTGCACATTCCACATGTTGCTGATTGTAATTGTTCACTTGCTATCTTTCCTGAAAGCACCCATCCTAAAGTTGTGTTCTGTAATGTCGGAAGACTTTCTCCTAGTTGAATTTGACCGATGGACAGCAGTTGATGATAAATTTCCGCCCCAAGTAAAACATCGATCTTATCAGGGCAGTTAAAATTTGGGTCAGCTAATTTTATATTTTCTGGAATCGGCCAATTCACAATGTTAAAATGTTGAGAGGGTTGTGGTGATATAATTTCTGATGGTACAAAAGCTTCTAATCTTGTAGTGAAGCCGTTTATCTTTGAATGTAAACCGACGTTGACGCGATGCTGAGATCTTTTCCCGCTGCTGCCAATCCCCTGAATGTACAACGATACAGATTTTGGAGTGATTCCCAATCTTTTTATTAACCGACTGGAAACGAGATTAACTTGAGAGCCGGAGTCGAGAAGGGCTCTGCAGTCTACGGTCTGTCCAGTATTGGATGCTAGGGTCACAATAGCAGTGCTAAGAATAACATATGGGCGCAAGCTATTAGTTCTGGTAGCTGCAATTGTCATTGTTGTTGAGTCCTTTTCTGATTTCACAGCAACGTCAGCTTTTGGTTTTTCTTTAATTTCATCTTCTGTATGAAGTAAAGTGTTGCGTCTCTTGTTACATTTAACACAACTTCTAGATACGCACTGCCCTGCCATGTGTCCGACTTTCAAACAGTTAAAAAAAAGTTTGTTGCTGCGTACGAACTTTAATCGTTCTAGAATTGGCATTTGCAAAAATCTTCTGCAAGTAAACATTGGATGTGATCCCAAACTACAGCATTTACAAGTTAATGCTGCAACATTTCGTGATTCCTTAGGCTTCGTTGCCACTAAGGAGTTTGCTCTTGATGAATTTCCTTGTTTTGAGACATTATTACTACTCATTGCTTCGTAATAGCGGAATCGACTTTCAAGGAAGTCAAGAAGTGATTTCATAAACGGAACAAGTCTTGGATTCACCAATGATTGCTCGAACAGCATTAAAGTTTGTTTATCAAGTTTCTTCAAAAGAATATGGATCAGTAACGGATCCCACGATGTTGTGTCTATCTGGATATTTTTCAATGAGAGTAGAGATTCTTTTGTGACATCATGTAATTGCTTGATGGTACTTGCTGAAGTTGAATCGATGTGCGGCTGCTCAACTAATTTTCTGATTATGGATTCAACAATAATGCGATCGTTGTCGAATCTGTCTTTCAAAATGCTCCATGCTGTTTGATAATTGGATTCAGTCATTGACAGATGACTGATAATCCGTTCAGCTTCGCCAGTCAAGCTGCCTTTTAAATACCAAAATTTCTGCACACTTGACAAAGGTTTCTTATCGATCACCTCGTTAAACAAACCCATAAACTATTGCCAACGAAGATAGTTTCCATCAAACTTCGGGATTGATATTTGGGGTAGATTTGTTTCATTATATGAGACGTTGGGTTGCTGCTTTGCTAACCGCGCTGTTATTTGAACTAGCTTGTTCTGTGTATTACTTTCTAGCTCGACATAATTTTCGAGTTCGTAACCCAAATCTATTGGATCTTGGAAAGCCTCAAAAATCTGATGATGAAGTTGTTCAATTTGTTCCCACAACCTGGGACACATTGACGCTTAACTTCCCAATATTGTAATTGAGTGCAACCGTCATCTGTCTGAAGTTGACGATGAAGCGACTGCTTTAACGCATTTTGTTTTCTTATTAGCCTACATATATTTTCAGTGGCTGTTTGTTGTTCCTGTCTCAATGAAATTTGAGGCTTCTGAATTTCCTCTTTTTTCCTTGGTGCTTCTTGCCGCTCTGGCTGCAATGAGGGTTGTCGTAACTGCTGAGTATCTTGAGTGGCATCTTTTGCCTCTGACACTTCTATCACGTTTAGGTTATCTTCAAACTCTTTCATGTATTTCTTGGCCAAATCAGCTATCTGGCCATAGTAGTCCTCCGAAAAGTAACGATGTTCCATCGGATCAGCGCAATGAGCCCGCAAAGTAGAATCCTCATCATCGAAGGCTGAAAGAAGGCTCTTCAACTTATCAAGCCTAAGTTGATAATAAGCCGTTGATGTTTTTCTTGATGATGGATCCTTTTTATAATTCGTGATGATTCTTTGAATTTCTGCGCCAATATCCTGTTGGCGTCGAAGTATCTCCTGTAGATTTGCCATGGTTGATTACTGTGATCCAACACTTGAATTGTATCACGTCGGGGTCACCAAAATGTACACGGAGCGTTTTCCGCGTATTCCTCAATGATTTGAGAGCTGTTGTGTTCACTGTAGTTTTCAAGAGTTGCAGCACTTTGACTGCCACCTTGTGTTGTGATCACTGTACTTAAACAGGATTGCAGCACTTTAACTGCAACCTATTGTCCTGTTGTCGTACCTTGAATAGTATTACAGCACTTTAACTGTAATCCATTCTCTTTAGCTTGATGTGTTGTATTAGGCACTTAAACCGTAATACAGCCACTAGTAATGAGAACACGAATGTTTGGTGGTCACAAAGTAACTCCTTTTTATTCAACAAAATATCAATATTTATAGTAAAAATATTACAATTAAGTCAATAAAAAAGAACAATCAATAAAAACAATAATCTAATTAATCTTAAAGTAATATGAGCAGCAGGATATTGCGGTCATATTATTTTAAAATCTAAAAGTAATATGAGCAGCAGGAAATTGCGCTCGAAAGTGTGCCAGTTTGTATTCCGTAAATTTGTAACACAACATCATTATCATTATCGATCAACGTTAGCCAGCGTTAGCACCTTTTAAATGCGGAAGTTATATTTGGCAAACGTGCCATCGTGATCAATTTTCGGCAGTGGGACATGAATATGACCGCTGACCGCCTTTTGACGGTCATAATTGTTGTTGTGTTTTTGTGCTGATACAGCTTTTTTGTGCATTTGTACAGTGCCTATGGCTTATGAGCCAATTAAGATAGCCTGCAGTATGGTAACAACTGGCAACTGGAAAGCACCAGACATTGACAAAATGCTGGGGCTAACTTATTTGATCCCGAAAGGCGGATAGCTCTAATGAACCGGCCATATATTGGCCTATAACATGCCTTTTCACATCGCACAAACTTCACAAACTGTCCTAGCAAACAGAATATACGATCGTTGCTCTGCAAATAATATTATTCCGGACGAGCGAAAAGGCTATAGGATGCAGTCCATGGGGTGCAAGGATTAGCTCATAATAGATACTGTAGTAACTGAGGTGGCTCTGAAAAGGAAGCGAAACCTAAGTATGGCTTTTATCGACTATAAAAGGGCGTTCGACACAATAGCAAATCGACACTAGCAAAGAAGTGCCTATAAGAATATCCCATGGGATATTCCAAGGGGATGCTTTAAGTCCACTCTGGTTTTGTCTAGGCTTGAACCTGCTGAGTCGACTTCTTTCCAAGTTAAAATCGGGTGTACAAATTAAAACTGAGACCCACGATTTATTCTTTAATCACCTTCTATATGTTGATGATCTGTAATTGTACGCTAATAATTTGCAGAAAATTCACAGAATGATTGAATTTGGCAAAAGCTTTAGCGCAGACATTCAGATGGAATTTCGAATAGAGAAATGCAAAATGATACATTTAGTCAGGGGTAAACTGGATGACAAAGAAGAAAGCTTCCGGATCGATAATGACCAGCTAATTAAAGATCTAAGCAACAAAGAGTCTTACAAATACCTAGGAATTCTACAGCCTCATCTCCGTTTTCAAGGAAAGACCTATATCTGTATTCAGATCTAATCTTAGCGGAGGAAATAAAAGTAAAGCGGCTAATTTGGGATATTGTATTCATTTGGGATAATCAAATGGTCCTGTACAGATATTTCTAATATGGATAGGTTAATACGTACAATGTTTGCGAAACACAACAGCCACCACCCACGAAGCGCTGTAGAAAGGATTTCGCTACTAAGGAGATTGGGTGGAAAAGGAATCCTAAATATTGCCAACCTCCACTATTAACAATGTTCTAAACTCCGGCAGTATCTCATTAATAGTTCATCCCCCTGTGAAAAATATTGCACTCATTGATGACTACTACACACCCTTGGATCTTAGCGAGGAAAGTCTCTCTCGCCCTGACAATGTCCACACAATTACAGATTTAGTAGCTTCGTAGAAGTTAAAGGAAGTCCAGTAAACAAACTAAAAATTTTCCAGCGTTGGAGCTGAGTAAAACCAATAATAATAATAATAATAATAATAATAATAATAATAATAATAATAATAATAATAATAATAATAATAATAATAATAATAATAATAATAATAATAATAATAATAATAATAATAGCAACGCTACTGCCACTAAAACTAAAATTAGACGGTAGCATGCTATACGGCTCATGGAAGGCTTTGACATTGTCAGTTGATGTAGCAAAGTGTAATATTGTCTATAATAAATGTTGTTTAGAATTTGCTGAAGGTATCAGTAGAAAGAGGGACAACAGTTCAAAAACGTTCAACGACATTTCAAACGCAACATAGCCCCTTCATTCTGCGACCTTCTGAACCCTCCTTTCTCCTTGTTCACATATCTTGTACAAAAAAAAGCAAAGGAACAGAGTTCTGTTTTATTGAGAATGAAAATGAGCTTTTCGAAGTCTCTCAACATGTGCTGCTTGCAACGCATGTGGATGAGCTCTGGGCCCGATTCTTGTGCCGAAGTAAGAAAATGCTAGCCATGACTCAATGATTGCATTGAACAGATCGGTTTCTGACACTATGAGTTGCAACAAACTGTTTGTCTGTGTATGTGGGCGTCATTGCATAAAACGAGGTGATATGAACGAATCTACTCACGGATACTCATAAATACAAGCAGACTAAGTTACTTATGCACACAATTTTTATCTGCACATGGCTACAAATTAATATTTTCCTATTAAAATTAAATTAAATAGAGTTATAATTATAAACTAAAACTCCCATTCAGTGTTTCTTTCAGGTACTTCTCCGGAGGGGCTCAGCTCCCCCGGAGAGGACCTACCTCCCCCCCCGAAGAAATCGAATCATAAAATGCCAAATTAAATCCATTGCTCATACTACTACACACACTACATGGTCACGCTATATGCTAGCGTTCGCAATATAAGTGCTATAGATCGTGTTGAAATAATGGCACATGAAAATGTTCCGTTACCGTTACTTTTACACGTTAGCAACAAGTGACGGAAAACGTTCGAAAGCGAGCGAATTTGTGAGTGATTAACCCGAAGCTGAACCCGAACCCATTTTTTTTTCGTTTCAGTCCCTGGTTTATGTAGTAGTCGCTGAGAAGCATGCGTAAAAATTTAATTTCATTTAATTTATAATATTTAATTTTTGTTTTTTTTTTAAATAAAGTGAAATATGTTTTATGAATGAAGCGATTTTATTAAATTCAAATGAATTGTTAATTAACAAGGAATAAATAATATTAAAATTAATTGGTAAGTAACATGATAGCAAAAAAGGCGAAAAAGAAAGAATACAAATTTGAAAAAATAGAACTGATAGAATTTGATAGATTATAAAATAGAATATTATTTAAATGTTATTTAAACTATCATTTTATTTAGTCTTCCCCCCGAACCTCCGTAGGGCCACCCTCCCCGGAAGTGCAGGTGTCTGAAAAAAACACTGCTCCCATTCGCTCAACGAATTGTTAAAACTCTGAATAAAGAGTTCGATAACAACGGATATATGTAACAATTGAGTTTAAAGAGATGGAGATTAACTTTGATTTACTAGGTTTAACTTTACTAAAGTTAGATAACCTTTGTTATTATCAAACCGATACCCTTTACTACCGATAACCTTTGCTTGGTCGATAAAATTGTTTTGCCATGAAAGTCACTTAACTTTGAAAAAGTACAAAATATCGAATAATAAGGATATACCAACATAAGTGTTTTGTAGTGAAAAAAGCGAATGGTATAAGGAAACAAGCAGGGGAAATTGTTAAAGAAGAGGAAAGTTATTGTCATAATTATTTGGCAACCAATTTTTGTCACTGGTATTTGTCATTTGTCATCACTGATAAATGCGCCAACAATACTAATAATATTAACAACGACGCGAACAATAACGAAGTGCTGATTTTGCAAATAACAAGATTTACAACACTGACACAGTCATCATCATCATCACTAACATTATAAACATTATGAACAACAACAAATGGCAATAATCATGTTTAATCTTTTGTAGCATGAATTTTATTCCACAGCTGTTGTGGTCCGGTCTTTGTAATGTTGTTGTTATATTTTTTGTTGTTGCCGGTGCTGCTAATATTGTTGTTGTTATCATTCAACAATTTAATGTCGTGGAATCAATTTACGGACAATGACGTGCGCACACTTTGGTCTCATCGATATGAATATAACATTGACGCCCACTGCACACAAAAAATGTAGAATAGATAGTACCGTCGCTGCCATTAGGTTTCTTTAATATTGTTGATGGCGCTACTGCTGCTGGTGCTGTGTTGTGATTTGAAGGTTGTTGCTCTTGTCGTTGTTTTAATTAAATTTGATTGAATATTTATTCCCACAATTTTCAATTTATCCAAAACTACTTCATTTTTATTATTCCTTCTTTATCGTCACTGCAACAAATTTTAATTTTTTTCATGGTCCTGGACTTGTATTACACGGTGCACAGCTCCACAGCGAGTGGCCTCGATGCACATGGTTGCCTGTATGAGTATGTGCTTGCCCGTATATATATATATATATATATATATATATATATATATATATATATATATATATATATATATATATATATATATATATATATATATATATATATATATATATATATATATATATATATATATATATATATATATATATATATATATATATATATATATATATATATATATATATATATATATATATATATATATATATATATATATATATATATATATATATATATATATATATATATATATATATATATATATATATATATATATATATATATATATATATATATATATATATATATATATATATATATATATATATATATATATATATATATATATATATATATATATATATATATATATATATATATATATATATATATATATATATATATATATATATATATATATATATATATATATATATATATATATATATATATATATATATATATATATATATATATATATATATATATATATATATATATATATATATATATATATATATATATATATATATATATATATATATATATATATATATATATATATATATATATATATATATATATATATATATATATATATATATATATATATATATATATATATATATATATATATATATATATATATATATATATATATATATATATATATATATATATATATATATATATATATATATATATATATATATATATATATATATATATATATATATATATATATATATATATATATATATATATATATATATATATATATATATATATATATATATATATATATATATATATATATATATATATATATATATATATATATATATATATATATATATATATATATATATATATATATATATATATATATATATATATATATATATATATATATATATATATTATATATATATATATATATATATATATATATATATATATATATATATATATATATATATATATATATATATATATATATATATATATATATATATATATATATATATATATATATATATATATATATATATATATATATATATATATATATATATATATATATATATATATATATATATATTATATATATATATATATATATATATATATATATATATATATATATATATATATATATATATATATATATATATATATATATATATATATATATATATATATATATATATATATATATATATATATATATATATATATATATATATATATATATATATATATATATATATATATATATATATATATATATATATATATAATATATATATATATATATATATATATATATATATATATATATATATATATATATATATATATATATATATATATATATATATATATATATATATATATATATATATATATATATATATATATATATATATATATATATATATATATATATATATATATATATATATATATATATATATATATATATATATATATATATATATATATTATATATATATATATATATATATATATATATATAT
>OZ016503.1:14660483-14688479 GCA_963966595.1 Physocephala rufipes
ATATATATATATATATATATATATATATATATATATATATATATATATATATATATATATATATATATATATATATATATATATATATATATATATATATATATATATATATATATATATATATATATATATATATATATATATATATATATATATATATATATATATATATATATATATATATATATATATATATATATATATATATATATATATATATATATATATATATATATATATATATATATATATATATATATATATATATATATATATATATATATATATATATATATATATATATATATATATATAATATATATATATATATATATATATATATATATATATATATATATATATATATATATATATATATATATATATATATATATATATATATATATATATATATATATATATATATATATATATATATATATATATATATATATATATATATATATATATATATATATATATATATATATATATATA
This sequence comes from Physocephala rufipes, assembly GCA_963966595.1. Taxonomy (NCBI): domain Eukaryota; kingdom Metazoa; phylum Arthropoda; class Insecta; order Diptera; family Conopidae; genus Physocephala; species Physocephala rufipes. Next base: position 14,660,982 of record OZ016503.1, read on the forward strand.
TATATATATATATATATATATATATATATATATATATATATATATATATATATATATATATATATATATATATATATATATATATATATATATATATATATATATATATATATATATATATATATATATATATATATATATATATATATATATATATATATATATATATATATATATATATATATATATATATATATATATATATATATATATATATATATATATATATATATATATATATATATATATATATATATATATATATATATATATATATATATATATATATATATATATATATATATATATATATATATATATATATATATATATATATATATATATATATATATATATATATATATATATATATATATATATATATATATATATATATATATATATATATATATATATATATATGCAGGAAATAACGAGAAAGAGACCTTGGAATACCTTGACAAATAACACAAAAACATAAGTTTACTAAGGAAATGGAACAGAGGGCTACAATAACTGTGTGGGCTTAATCATAAAGACAAATAAAAACTCGAACATACTTAAACATGGAATATATAGGAAACCTACGGCGACAGACGCAACATTACGCAGCATATCCAATCATCCCCAAAATAAAAATGCGGCAAATAGACAATTTGTACTGATACTTTGCAAAATGATTTCGTATTCGTGGTCCAGTTCCGGGATAAAATTTTGTCTCGAAATTCGCTCTACAAATTCAGAAACTGAGCTTCGTATGTGCATACATTCATAAAAGCTACAAAAAGTAGACGTGTTTTTGATCCGATTTCGCCCGATATCAATAGGATGCTTACAATAACTGAATATTTGTGCCAAATTTCATGATAATCTCGTTTCGTTCTCTCGTAATCGTGATTTCAACGGACAGACGTTCAGACAGACTGGTCCGTCCGTCTCTCTAAATCAACATAGAAGATTGTTCTGAGCCAGAATATATATACTTTTCTATACCTGCGACACCTGCTTTAATGCGTTATAAAAGGAGGAATAAACATAATATACCGTAAACCCTTCGCGTGTAGGGCATAAAAATAAGGAACTGATGGAATAAGGTAAAATCCAAAATATTCATATTTTCCAGAAAGCTTCATGCGTTCTTTCCGTAATCACTACTTCCCAAGGCCGCAGTGATAAAACAAAGCCTCAAAAAGAGAGAGATGGAGAAACTAAGGGGAATTCGTGGAAACACTGAACATTTGGCGGGGAGTGCACTGATAAGCACTAACAACATTTATTTACCGTTTCCGACGATTTTTTATCTGCAGCTTATCTAAGACCTTTCAAAGAAGAGAAAAACACAAAAGGGAAACGAAGAAACGCCATCGTCTCAGTTTGTGTACTAGGGGCCTAAGTTATAGAGCAGGCTACGAGGAAATTTCCATTCGTTTCATTTCTAATTTTCAATTTCTTATATCTCTGTTTTTATCAGTTTATTTCAATTCATATTTATTTATTCTTTGTTTCTGTAAATAATATTAAAATACTGGAAAAATTTAAAAAATCTGCAAAAAAAGAGCAAAAACAAATCCAAGAAAAATAAAGTTGGAACAATTACTCCTCAACTACAATCGAACCGATCACGTTGTATTATGGGACGAACGCCGTTGTTTTGTTTTTGTTGAGATCGTACTATTGTTGTTGCTATGTCATTTCGCGGGATGACGATGCAATAAAATGGGGTTACTCGAAGTCAAGGCCAATCGACGGTACAAAAATAATAATAATGGCACACATAGAAACAGATACACACTCAAACACACACACATGCAAACAAACTTATTCATTGAACCGATGTTAAAAGGCATCTCTGATACGCAGAAGGCATTAAGCATTTTGCTCTTAGGCTTTGACTGTTGGAGAAAAAATGGTTGGAGATTATCGCTGTTGTTCTATACGTTGGCCGTTATTTCTGGGCTGAGGATGGTGGAGGTGGCAGGGACGGCGGTGTGATTAGAGTACGTATGTATAAACGATGATAAATATGACAACGCAATAAACGTGCAAATAATCGAATGTACTGATATTTAATTGGCAAAATCATCATCATCAACAACAACAAAGAAGGACATAAGTTTAGATCTCCCCTGTGAGCAAGGGATAAATGCGGGAGCATATGTTTGTAGTGAATGAATGAATGATTAAGAAACAGTTATTTCAAATGCCTTAAATATTTACATGTTTACATGACTAACAAAAATAAGAACTAGACAGCGATTTTTGGTCAACAGTGACGTAATATTCATGAACCCTCGTCGCTTAAAAGCCGAGTATTATTGCCAGGATCGTGATTCGTTTTAATTTGTATAGAGGGGTTGTATGTATGAGTCACCCTCTGCTTTTATTATTGTTTACCATTGTATGTATCTTTGATAGCTCAGAATTTTTCCACTTGGATGGTTTTTAGTTGAATATTCAAACAGTTGCTAAAGAAAAACTTTGTATTACAAAAATGTTTGAATCCATATTATATAACTAACTTTTACGAATGTCAACGTTTCTACCAGATCTAACAGTGCTTTACATAGAAGAAGGGATAAGGCGGGAATTGTCTTATAGCGAAAGTTTTGTTCATGATTTTTATCAGCTCAGAACGACTCAGAAGAGAAAGGAGTAATGGAAAATGCCTTGAAATAACCTGAAAGAAAATTAATTAAGAAATAAATAAGAAATTAGCAGTGAGCAAAGGAATAATAGTCGTGTATTTTCCAACCGTATGTTGTGTAACTTATACACAAAATAAAAACAACGTTTGCACAAAAACGGAGTCTGGTGCACAAAATGTGTGTATATTTCCGAAATCACTCATTTCTCCTAGCTTATCAGTGCTCCATACATTTTCCTACAAACTTTGACTGAAATCTGGTCAACAGCTGATTTTCACAATAAAATCTATTACAAACATAAATAAAATGCTATGGAATTTAGTGGTATGTAGGCATGTCGAATTCACACTACTGTTGCCGCTAATGGGATTCAGCTCCGAAGATATTTCGGATGATATTGATGATTCCAGCATCATTTCAATAGCTTGGACTATATCTATCTCCATTTTAATGTTTATTTTCTCTTCACTTGTAATTTTATTTTCCACTTGCAAATTTATATTTTGATAAACTGTTGGCGTTGTTTATTTACATACAGCCTTAGAGTGACACGTTTTGATAAGTCAACATCGGATGGTTTTACCATTGATAGTTTAAGTTACCCAAAACAGTTGGAAAAAACACGACTAATAAAGGAATGACTTAAAATTTTGCGTTCCACTTGAAGGGATATTTTCTTTCTGTGTTGGCTGATATTTGAGCCTGTCAAAGTTAGTAGAAAGAAAATCATATATTGTTTGTATTTGAATAAATTCATTACTAATGAAGTTTGGAATGAGTATCTGATAAGGATCAAATCGAGATGAAGCTCTCTTAAAATTGCACTTATTTAGTTGATTCCTTAGAATTCGACATAAAAAGTTATCGTCAAATGTGCACCACCTATCGTACATTAGTTGATTCCAAATTCGCTGCATTTTTCAGGCTTGCATGCTGATGCACTGCAGCTTTCAAAATTTCTATTGCACGAGCGAAAAAGCTTTTACGTGAACTTTTGTTTCAACTTAAAATTTCTTATTTAGTTGCTGACGTAGGGTTAGTAGCAGTTTTTGTTGTTGATATTCTTAAGCTTTATAATGCAATTCGAGACAAATGTATTGCCTCCACTAACGACGCCGCTGAAAAGCATTAGAAAAGCTTTTGTGTTTACGACGCAAAAAATAATGACAAATTTCAAGCTGATGGAGAACCACCATCCCTCTACTCCTTCCTCGTAAGAGAAATCTATATAGTATTTTCTGCAGCCGGTCAGGGATGCTTGCTGATTATACACTGATTTTATTAAAGCTAATTTTTTTCGGAAAGTATCCAAGGGCATGCCTTATGAACTTAAAAAGAAAATATCGCTGTCTTTCTTTTAAGTCAATTTATCTTTTTATTAATTGTGTTGTAGAATTCTAGAATATTACTGTAGCTAGTTTGGTCTGTGGATTTGGTTTGATTATGTAGTTTTTAATACACACTTTAACGAGATGGCAACGTTTTTATACCCTATTCCCTTTTAAAAAATCGGAAAAGGATATATTCTAAGCCATACTAAGTTTGTAACGCAGTGAAGGAGCCACAATAGATATAGAAAAGTATATATGTTCTGGCTCAGAATGATCTCCTGAGCCGATTTATCCCTGTCCATCCGTCTGTCTGTCTGTGGAAATCACGATTACAAGAGAACGAATAAAGAATTACCATGAAATTTGGCAAAAATATTCCCTGACACCATAGGCTGGCTGCTGTTGTGAAAACGAGTAAAATCGGACAACTGCCACGCCTACCGTTTATAGCTAATATTATTTAATTCGTGTTTATGCACCAACTTCTCAGCTTGCGTTGTGAGTCTGAAAGTGAATTTACGTATTAAAGTCTAGCATCTCAGCTGTAAATGTTTTCTAAAAGATGGGCGTGGTCCGCCGACTAGACACAAAAATTGCTACCACAGGGGTAAAAATAGAGCTATCGTCACAAAAATTGGCAGGAATATTCTTTGTCGTCATAGGCTGGTCTTTGTCTTTATTGTTCTTTACAGAAATTCCTCTTTTCCAGAATATTTACGTTGGTTAATGCATTGTAATGCAATGAAGGATTGGCGGGATTTTAATAGACGACTACCCATTGACAAACTAATAATAATCGGTGATTTTGATATATGTCGTAGAAGAACCAAGCCAACCAAGAATCCATGTTCGGAAAATTCATTAGTAAAGGAAGGATTACATTCAATATTGGGGTGTACCGATGCTACTCCAAAAGGCGAAACACAAATTGATTGGGCTTTCTCAAAGATTTCTCTGCCAGTAGTAAAATACATAGTTACCACGGCGGGATAGTTTTAAATATTGACCAAGTAATGTATTTTATTATAAATGTAAATATAATAATTTCAATATAAATATATAATATATTTATATGACCCGACCCGACATTTTATTTGAACATTGTTATCAAGAGATTCGGGAATGGGATATATTAGCTTCGGCCAGGCCGAAGATAACCTTCTTACTAGTTTGTATTTATGTCTAAACCGTAACTGCAGGCAGAGAATATCAACAAGTTGCAAAATTGCCCGGTGGCTCGCTGCTTTGTTGCGAGTACATATCTGTAAGATACGCCACAACCCCCGCCCAAAAAAAACACTTTCATCTTACTCTTTTCTCTATTAACTCTTTCAATACAGCGTCATTTTCTCTTTACATCTCTCTTTCTTCAATTTTAATGCATAAGGTTTCTGGTAGACAGCAGAGAGGAATCTCTTGCATTCTTAAGTCTATTAGACATAATGCACTATCTTCATTGTTTTTGTTGCTGTCGTCGTTGTTATTATTATCGAGATTGCTGCATATGTGGTAGTAAATGTTTTCGTCCTTTGCTGCAGCAAAGTTGAAGGGTATCACTTAAGTCAGTCGCAAGAGTTAAAGGTCAAGTTTTCAACATTTCAAATATGGAAGGCAGAAGCAGGAGAATAAGAAGAAGAGTGAACACCAGTCAAAAATTTGCCAAAACAATGTAAAATTGTTCTAATTTTTTTTACTTTCCGATAACAAAAACATATTAACTATTACCATGCAGCACTCATTGTAGTTTGAATTTCACGCCTTACAATTATTGATCTATTATTATAATGCGCTAAACAAAATGCCATCATGTCATACGCTCGAATATATCACCGACAAAACCATTCATAATACTAATTGCTTTCGAAAAAATGTCAGCATTGGCCACACTTGTTTTATAAATTTATTAAAATAGATTGCATAAATTTTTCCTTTTGCGTTCCTTTTTTACATTAAATTTAGAACCACATCTGTAATTCCCTCGATTTTATTACTACACTGAATTCGGAAAATTTAATATATTTATTAAAAATTTAAAAGTAATGTAAAATTTTGATCGCTTGTTCTTCGGTCCAGGACATGAAGCATTATATAAAATTAGTAAAATTGACACCCCCTGTCTTCAAATCGCATAATACGCATATATAATAAAAATATAATATAAATACATCAAATTTAATAAGATTGGCGGGTTCTTAAGCACTCGGGAGTAAAAACGCATCAATGAAAATTGTACCAAGTATAGTTGGGAATTTATTTCCAAAAATATAAACCGATTTTCGTACTTATGGCGTTTGCATGACAACTGGTCGACTCTCCTTACACGTTTTAAAATTAGGTGATTTATTTTTGAAGACGTTGAATAACTGTATTCCATTACAACACACTACGATTGTTTTTCTATCATTTTCCTATTTGGCGCCTTGTAATCACTTGAGTGACAAAATGTGTCTAATACATAATTTTGGCTTGCGATTAAGTTTAGTGTCAGTCATAATTTAGATATAGTTGTCTAAAGTAATTCCATCTTATGTGACTGCTATAAAGAGTCAAAGGATACGATGGACACACGTCGTATGAATTTGATTTAGTATAATATTTTCAAGACCGCGACTAATATTTTCCGCCTCATACCCCTTTCCCACTTTCACTAATGAAAGTTTTAGTTCTTGTCATTCAAAGTTTGGAAAAGTGTCTTTCATGGCTAGGCAATTTTTGTTTTGTTCTGGATGCTACGATTTCTCGAATAAATTAATTTGCTTCCCTCCTCTTTTCCATACACTCCTATCGCAGGCTCTCTCTCTTTTTCTCGCTGTCGAAATTCTCCTCCGAATTACTCTCACGCCTCTGAATTATCACACAAGTTCAACCTGTAAGACCTTGACGGCGTCGTGCTGTGCCGTGCCGCCTCTCTCAGCTCGGCTCTGCTGCTGTTCATGGCCAACCGAAAGTGCCGACTCAGGCATACGACAATGGTCTTGCCTGACCATTGTGCAAACTAACGTGCAAGGCCAAGGATAACTACGACACAGGGCACTCAACGTTCGGCGTGTGTGCATTACAAGGATTTTCTGTTGCATTGCTGATGTTGTTGCTGTTGTTACTGCCACTAATAGCGTCGTTGGTTCTGCTCCTGTTGGTAGTGCCACTGCTACTGCTATTCATCGGGAACGACCGTGACTATGACACTGAAAATTGGCTGCATGAATTGGTTCGTTCATTGGTTTGGTATTGGAACTAATGAGCGCGCGTCAATAACAACAATTGCAAGCAATTTAAATTTATAGGGATATTTTTCGGTGAACGAATCGAAAGTTGAAGGCCCAAGCCGGTCTTCTCACTCACTGGAAGCTTCGGTTTTTATACATATTTTTTTCTATCATGCTGTCCTGCATTCATGTGTGCATGCAATTATTCAATTATCGCTTTGTAACACTAACCCAATTTTTCTCCCTTTCTTCTCCTCAGTTTGATTTTTCTCCTCACCATCAAAACGATTTCTTATTTTTAACGAAAGCAAACGACGAAACAAGTAAATAAATGATTCAATTAAGTGTAGATGTGTTACGTTTTTGTGATCCTTTTGCTAATTATTTTTCTTGTTGACAGCAAATACCTTCGTGGCAGTTGATAGTCACTTGTGCTTTACTCACCATTGGGTGAAACCCTCCAATTCTTGGGAACACTTTTACCTTGAACGGCGAACTCGATCGAAGCAAGTGAACGCAACATCTTTAAATTTTAAGCATCACACTAAGCACCTCAAATAAGCACACTATGCACCTTGATAGCATCTAAACACTAATGCCGCACTCACACAGGGGACATTTGTCTCGAGACACACCAAATTTGTTTCTGTTTCACCAGCAAAACGGCGAAACGAACTGTGAACGAATAAATATGTCCCTCGTGCGACATTTGTGTCCCTTGATATATATACTGAGGACACCAAGCTGCGGGTTGTCGTATTGAGAAAAATAATATTACGACTGTAATCAGGCATGCATTTGTACTGGATTTTCAGAAGGGCATTATGAGTGTGCATTCAAATACTGTGTTACAAATATTTGCAATTTCAGTGCGTTTTTTAGGAAAGGAATCGAACAGTTCCATCAAACTCTTAGGCGACCCTAACATTAAATAATATAAAGATTTAAATTTCTTTAGAGACTTTCTCTTCTTTTTCAGGCTTTAGCATATTTTTTCCGGCACCATATCCTTTTCGAGGTCATTGCGATTGATAAAAGAAACCCCGATAAAGTTAAATAACGCCCTACAATACGAAAGATCTCTCTGGGATGGGAAAAATCCTAAATATCACGACAGGTGTGCCAAAGAATTGGCGCCTCGCCATATCTGAAATTCACAAATAATTCTGGTAGAAATATTTATCGTACACTTTGATGATATATGTCAGAACCTCAAAGGCTCCATTTGAATTTCTTCTATTTACCAGATTTTAATCCAGCAACTTCTTCGACAAGCTCTGCCAACTTCCTCCAATTGTTCCACGGTATTTAGAACTGATTTTATTATATCTGCATCTCCATCCCCAATGATGAATAATGCAGCCATGATAGCCACCACGATTGCAGTAACGCAAATTTAATTTCTTCAATATTTTTCATCCTCAACTTAACGTTCACCACAAAATTTAATATAATTAAGTAATGTTCGAAAGTAGTGAAAACGCTTTGCAAAAAAAGTATTTAAAGATAGAAAAATGTATTAAAAAGTCTTATTGGATAATTATACCTGGCGATAAAATCCACATTCCAATCTGTCGCCTGCGTGAATGGTATCGGAGACAAATAAATGAATAGTTCCATGTCTCGAGACAAATGTCCCCTTTGTGAGCGCGGCATGACAAATCCACCAGCAAATTGGCATCATTGTTATCAATTTGTGCCAAACGAAAACATATGTTCAATTGTATGGTATGCATTTAAAACAAATCTAGCAGTGTGACCGATTGTGCTAGTCATGTTTAGAGTTAAGCAGGCGGTGTAAGCATACTATTATTTTTAAATCCACTCTGTGTGTTAAAATATTGAGCCGTAAGCACAAATGACTAAAATATTAACTTTTAACAGCAAGTGACAATAATGCGTTTTATACATTTTCAATACCAGTCTAGGGATACAAAGGCTATTCATGCCAAATATGACAATTCGTCCATTCATTCTTCTGACAAACAAACGGGCAGACACACAGAACGCGGCAAAATCGAATCAGGAGTTGGCTCTAAGTCAGAATTTGTATGCTTCTCGATATCTGTCACATCCGGTTTAATGCGGTGAAAACGGAATTCTAAAGTTCACCCTATACCCTATGGTTGTAAGATATAAAGAGATAAAATAATAACCAAGTGAGTGAGCTGTGGTGGCCAGTACGCGTTCAAAACACTGCTCGTGCTCTGAACTGAATTTATGGGTTATATATATGTGTGTGTGTGCGTATACCCCTGTGTGAGTAAAATTGCGATGGTCAGGGTTGCTGAGAATAATCGAATTGTGTACACGCCGCGATAATAACAGTTTTTATTTGAAATTTCTTACACGTCAAATGTTACCGGTTGAAGACATCGTTAACGCATTGAATTCTACCATAAAAAGTGAGCAATTTTTAAAAACAAAGAGATAACTCCGGGGAGCGAAAAAACTATTGTGACAGATACGCTGTTGGCAATTATCAATAATAAACTTTATGGATACACACAAATATGTATAAATATCGAAAACCACACCGATTCTTGAAAGGGACTGTTATATTTTTGAATAATAAAAGAAAACGAATTTTATTGATTTTTAATAGTTCTTTTATTTTTAGTTGCTCTTCTTAAACGAACTTGTCACACACAGCGATCAGAGACGAATGAATCTATTTATTAATTTCCTTCATATAAAATATGTGCCTTTATTCTTTAAGAACCATATACGCAACCAGCGGTCGGCAGATATCGGTCTTAGAAAAAGATAAGAAGAGGCTTATGTTATCTTGGTAACCTAACTGCGCTGCGTATTTTCGATCAATATATTTTTGTTTTCCGCTACAAGAATTCTATTACGCATTTGCTTATTTACAAATGAAATTCTCGTACACTCAACAGGATCAATACATTGAGATATTATTCCTATAATTTATCTTTTTAACTTTAAATACATTTTTAAATAATTGTTTGAAATAAATTCGTAAACCTTTGTATATTTCGAATAAAACCTTAGTAGTATTAGATTTTGTGGTACTATTTCTTCGGCTGCAACAAAAAATATAAAATCAGAAATCCTAGAGTGTGAAAAATTAATGTATCATATTCTTAATGTATTACATCCGAAAGAGATATCCTAGATAGAAAAGTCTAGATGTTCCGGGAATGAATCATACCTTGATTCGATTTATGGTTCAATTAGTCGACTCTAGACGTAGCGTAACGCAACTTGAAGGTCGCGGCCAATGCAATCGATTATTCATGACGTTGACGGCCGTGAAAACCTACTGAAATTTGGTTTCTTTCTGTCAAGCTAAGACGACATTTCAGACAGCTATTTCTGCTGCTTATGCTTCATATATAAAGCGTATGAAATAGAGGAAGATAGTAATATGGTTTTCCAATCGTATCTTACAACATACACGAATACGAATACTTTGTTGTTTGTGCTCAAACCAACACAACGATAAATCAGAAATTGCGTAAAGGCCTGATTAGTCGTACGTTCGCTCTTTTTCGAACACGAAACTCATATGTCAAAACCCATAAGCTATATGCAGTTCGTGTGGTTGTGAGAATTTCCCCCCGCAATATTAAAATCATTTTAATATTTGGTTACGTTTCGAAAAATCCTCTCAAATTCGAACAAAGTGACAACTAAAAGTGAGTGGCCACATCAAGCTTTCACTTCAATTTATATTTACCGTGAAATGGATGACGAGAGACTTATTGAGCTTGTTAGGCTAAATGAGCTTTTATACAATAAATTTAAAGCCAGCTAAAAGAAGTAGGGAAGAGAACCCGCAATACTCCCAAATATATAATTGCGGCGATTTAATTGTCAACACAATAATAGGTTTGCAGTGCCCCGTAAAACAGGCAAAAACAATCGAATTCATGGTAGGATGTGCTATGAAATTACAAATTGAAGACGCAGAGAGTAGAAGCTAATAGAATTAGTACATTCTACCATGAATTGGTTTGCTTTTGCCTCCTAATGTTTTGATCTCATATTTTTTAAATGAATAATAATGAATGAATTTTTGATAAATGAATATTATTTTGAAACTGTTTTATTGATAAATGAATTGAATTGAATAGATAATTTTAAAATTAGTTTCTCCGTGTATACTGAGAGCTTATTTCTCCTTCGTTCATAAATAAATTGGCTAATTTGCCTCGAATTCTTCTGATTTGTAGTGGCTTTTCTAAATGGAAGCCGACCAAATTGAACAGCAAATCATAAATGGGGCGAGTCATTCTTGTGTGTATAAAAAATTGGCCTTCATCCACATTTTTTATACTCATGAAAACTTTTCTGAAGTAACCATGTCTCACTCGGTCTCTGTTTATAGGACGAACACGCCAACGCCTAATTTGCCTCGAATTCTTCCATTCATAGTAGAGTCTAATTATATTTAAGATCTCTAAATCACTCTGGTAATCCATTTCCTTTTTTTGAATTTGCAAATATTGTAAGAATTTGTAAGAATTGTTCACAACACCAATGAGCACAGCTGTCAAAGGGTGAAATTTCTATGAATGCCATTAAATTTGAATGAATTATGAATTTCCCATTAAAATCCGAAGAAACAGTACTTAATTATTAATAATAATTAATAATACTTTATTTAAAATTCATCAAAAATATAAAATATATTTAAAAATATAAATATATTTATATAAAATATATTCCATATAAAAATATAAAATTCATCAAAAAAATGCCCACAAAATTCCCACTTTCGAACATGGTTCGACGAGATCGGCAACATCATAATCAATTGAACCCCCTGCAACCCGAACAATTTCGAAAGAGTAAACAATTACGAAAACGTACGACTAATCAGGCCTTAAGTGTTATAGCACTCGGTGCACTCAAAAAATTGTCGTGTACAAAAAATGCTGCACAAAAAATTGGAAATTGTATTTAAAGTTAATAGCAGTAGGACGAATAGGTAACTTCTCCAAATAGTCTCTTCTTGTGTCACTAAGGGCTTGTGTTCTTCATTTCCATAACTTTGGTACTTAACAACAAATAAATCTTTTTCAAAATCACCCATATATCCACAATTCTACACTAAAAAAATTGATAAATGATAATAATTAGATAAAAAGTAAAGTCAAATGACTTTATTCATTATAAGATCAAATGGTTTTATTTGTGTTTATTAACTTTAACTTTATTAACTACTATTAACGATATTATTGAATTACATAATGATTTTTGGAAGACCATAGAAGAAAGGTGATTCGCTATAATTAAATATTTAATATTGAAATTATATTCATATTTTGGCTCCATTTTATTTACATTTACTGCATTTTACTTACTACATAGTAAACATCGCAACAAGTTTACTCACGAGCATGTAGAAAACTTGATATGAATTACATACTGCAATAATGGAATTAACGTCGACAGTTTGTTATATAGTAACAATTAAGTTTACCAAGTAGGAACCTAAATTTGTTGTGTAACAGTTTTTGTACACAACAGTTTTTTATGTCCATCAAGTGTGTGCATCTCTAATCCTTACGCAATTACTGACTTGTCGTTATGTTGGTTTGAGCACCACTTTTCTAGAGTCTAGAGCAGTGATGCTCAAAGAATACTCGGGAGTACGAAGATTATATACGTGTATGATTCGGCTCGTTTCATCTGGCAAAGGAAACTATTTCAGTCTATACGTTGCCACCGATCGTGGTGAATTTTACTCGCAATAGTCAAAAAACTTTCCTATGTTATTCACCTAGCGTTTTGCGAGTTTAGTTGTAATATATGCATACTAACCAGCGAAAGATAATTAACGTAACCTTTTTAGCGTAAGAAGGTAAAATATTCTTAAGCACGGACAATGCGCAAAAGATAAAAGGTTGTATTTTTATATACTTCAATACCCTTATTTTGATGTTTAAGTTAATGAAGACGAATAAAACCAAAGGACTACTTCTTATCTAATTCTCATCATTTTTCACGTTTGTTTAATATAAAATTGTGGGTATAATGGATGATTTTAAATAATATTTATTTGTTGTTAAGTACCAAAACTGTAGAGGCGAAGAGCGAGTAAGGGTTCTTGGTGATACAAGAAGAGACTATTTAGAAAAGTTTCCTATCCTATTTTTGTAAAAGTTTTCTATTTTTGGCTCTACACACCAATTTTTTTTAAGTGCATCAAGTGCTCTAACACTTACGTAATTACTGATTTGTCGTTGTTGGTTTGAGCACCACTAGTTTAGAGTCTAGACTAACTGGACCATTAGCCCTGTCTGTATTTGTCTCTCTCTCTGTCTGTTGAAATCATGACTACGATAAATCAAATAGGGATATGTAATTGTCATGAAATTTGACATGGATAGTCTTTGTCCTCCCGTGGCATTTGGTATTGGAAATTGGCAAGATGGTACCATTGTCAATCCCACTTTTTTAAGCCAATATGAATATTCGAGTTCACCGTCTAGTGCAGGATATATTCTTCCAAAAACGGGCGTGAGCCGCTTACTAGAAATAAAGATCAAAATTACAGAAGAATGAATATGAGTATCGAAATATAATTTTTACATATATTCTCTGCTTACTATTTTCAGTATGTAGCGCAAGTTCGAAGAAAAAACAGCATTTCTAAATATACCGTTTTAGGAACAGCATACTTCCTTAAATAGGCGTGGTTCACACACTGGATATCATAATTTAACTAAAACTTTCTATTTTGGATGTAGGGTATAAAAGCTTCGGCCTGATTGATGACAGCGCTCCGAAGACTGAAGACAGCGAAAAATATTTTCAAATTTCCGTTTCTTTTCGTTTTGAAAGACTACTTTTCAAGGTTTTAAAAGCATTTGATAGAGGTATTGTCCTTTGCAGCAGTGTTTTGATCAGTTTTTTTGCACCCAAACTACTTTGAGTTTATATATCTGTCCCTCAAGATCAATGGGATTATGATTTTGACTTCGTAAAATAATTTGGCCTTCGAAAATAACAAATAGCAAATAACAAATTTAAAAAAACAAGTAACACATAAAAAAACAACAATTTCTGAATAATGTGAAAAACAAATTGAAAGGATTAATTAAGGAATTCAGTGGAATGACAACAGCGCCAAAATTCAGCCCCTCTCAATGCACATACAGGTAATTTACAACGAAGGAGGAAGTAGGTCTATCCAGAGTCACAATAGCATAAAATGGGCGTAATAATATAGGTAATAAGATAGGTAAAAAGGTCGGGGTGTAAAAAAATTTTATAGAATCATTTAATCATATAATAAAAATATTACCTTGAATATAACAACAAAAAACGTCAGTAAGTCGACGGACAGTTGCGTCATATAAATGGCAGTAAAAACCGTTCCGAATGAACCCAAACAAAGGCGTCGGACACCTACAATGATAGGTCGCAGAGGAAATAATGAAATTTATCGAAGATCTGACAAAAGAAATAAATAATTCGGAGTGAAAAGCATAGAACAAGTCTCCTTCAATAATCGTAAAGCCATTGACCCAAAGTCTCTGGGAGAGAATAATAAATGAAGTGCACAAAGTGAGCAACATTTTAAGCAATAGTAGAATTCAGGAACTGAGTTTCAGACCTTGATTTGCCAATGACCTCCGGAGTCGACGTTGGCTCCCTGTCTCGTGTGGGAGCCAAAGCTATAAGCACCGGAAAAACGCGACGCTGAGTCTTATATGCAAAGGAGCTACTCAGTCACATACTATCGGCGAAGGACGCCGGCGCAACAGGAAGAGGATGGGTATGGGGCAAGCATAATGCGACGTCTTAAAAAACGTCTTAACCAGTTTTTCCGAGTCTGCCGAGTTTAATGACAAATTTTCTGTTATTATTTTATGCCATTCGATTCCTACCGTTCCATTCAATGGCGCGCCTTTTTTGCAGTTTTCTTTGTGTTGTTTCAAAGCCAGCAAATTTTTGTAACGTTTGTTACATTTGCTTATATCTATAATTTGTTTATACCCTACACCGGAAGGATTTAGGGTATATTAAGTTCGTTCCTCCGTTTGTAATGCATTAAAGGCGGTGTAGCAGGTATGGAAAAGTATATATATTCTGGCCCAGAACAATCTCCTGAATCGATTTAGCCCTGTAGATCCGTCTGTCTATAGAAATTACGATTACGAGAGAACGAAAAGAGATATGGTCATAAAAGTCGCCTACTTTTTGTTGCTTATATGAATGTATGGAAATATGAGTCTCAGTCTCTATGTTTGCAGAGCGTATTTGAAGACAAAATTTTATCCTGGAACTGAACTGCGAATATGAAATTATTCTGTAAAGAGTGGGCGTGGTATACCCTATGAGTGTAAGGCATTTGAGCTTCGGCCAGGCCGATGATAGCAGCCTTACTTGTTTCTGCTTAATTTTGTTCTTATTTGAATATGCCTTAGATTCTTCTGGTCCAATCATGTTGCGTTGCTCCTTCTTTTTATAGTCATCTCCCCAACGCAAAGAGCTACTAGCCGATCAGCGACCGTCTTATGTTGCCCACAGCCTCCGGTTGTCACTGCGTCAATGTTATTGTTATAGTTGTTTTTGCGCAAGTGCAATAACCTTGACTTAGGTCAATAACACAGTCTCTGACAAGAAGATCGTGCATGTTATTGTTCATAAAATTGTGCATTCGTGCCACGAATGCGAATATATTCCACTGCCGCTCTTCGGCCTTCTTTGCGGCTGATTGTTGCGTGATTCCGGACTGATTATTCCTCTATTTAATTTTTGAATTATGCTGCTTCCATTAAACTATGGAGTTATTATACGAAATGTTTACATTGCGTCAACGTTGTTGTTTTCAATTGAATCAGCCTGCCCCTCCCTTTTGTTTGTGCCCCTCCCGCATTTTGCGCAAATACCTTTAATTTGGTGTCGCTTTTACTTTTATTATTATTATTATTGTTCTTACTATTTGTGTTGTTATTATTTAGAGGATTCACAATATTCATCGAATATTCTTCGAAAACCGAGAAACTTGTTTGAATATCGCGGCCGTTCAGCGAATACTGAATAGCGAATACTGGCCGTACCTGCAAAACACGCACAGGCACAGCAGCCCGACTGAACTTGTTCTCGAATTCTCCAAGGTAGGCGTGCTATGGAGATTTTCTTAAATTTACAGTGAGCAAACTGGAAAAGAAGAGCTACGCGTTGTAACTATTTTGTGATGAACCCACATAAATCGAATTTTGGAAGAAAACTATTTAATTAGGTGGGGCCCATCCGATCACCATAGCCTAACTTCCAGGCAAATGATTCGAATATATTTTTCTCAATGAAATTTTACTGCTAGATATTATATTCATTTTACTGCTAGATTTATATTTATTTAGTGCCTTCAGCAAATTCTTTACCGTTCCGATAAAAGAAAACATAAAAGAAAACAAGAAACGAAACAACCCAGAGCCTTCCTGACCACCAAAAACGAACAGAAGACCTTGAATTAAAGCATCAGTAATTCAAGGACAACCAAATCAAAAGTTCAAATTATAGCATCTTCACCTTTTTTCAGAAAAATATTTTTTCTTAATATATTTTTTATTTCTGTGAATTTCATACTTACCGTGCTTTGTTTCAATTAAATGATATTGCGCGAAGGCGACAATGTGATATTGGAAATAACTTCCTTCGTAAGGTTTTAAAAATTCGTTTTAGTTTCACTTTTACTTGTTGCTTTACTCTATTGTTTTTTTCATTCATATAGTTCTACTGATTAATGTCGCACTCACACAAGGGACATTTGTCTCGAGACAGGGGATAGATTGGAATGTGGGTTGTATCGCCACGTATGATTTTCCAACAAGACTTTTTAATGCGTTTTGCTGTCTTGAAATACTTCTTTGCTAAATCGTAGCGATCTCACTACTCTCGAACATTTTTTGATCACATTTAATTTTGTGGTACGCGTTAAGTCGGAGATAGAAAGTATTGAAGAAGTCAAAATTGAGTTCATTTTTTCATTGAGGACGGTGATGTTCCAACTTTTCCACATACACAACGCAGTTTGTGAGTAATGATGATTCGGCAGAAGATATACGCGAAAAATTTCAGATTACCTTGCACAGGAAAGCAGAGTGAATGGATAAATTAAATTTTAATTTAATTTTAAGTTTAAAATCATTAATTAATTAAAAAAATTCGTAATTTTGTAATATTTTTAAATTTGTTCGAATAAGTTAAGGAATTTTTTAAAGATAATGTGAAATATGAACCACTATTAATATGAAAGCAATAATATGAAGCAATATGAAACACTAATAAAGTAAAATAATAGTATTATAAAATAAATCATTTCCAGAAATTGTATTTCATTAAATATTCAAGAAGAGGATTAATATTTGAGTATCTCTCGAATGTCTGACTCATATGCGGTAGGAATAATCTCTAGTGTTTTCACGGCGCTCTAGTTTATACCAACCTTATAGATTGCCCCAAACACGCTAACATTTTATATACATACATACATCGCTTTCAAGGGACGAGTATGCATACATCATCTTATCGATTATCTTTCTTTTCATGGCTTTGTTTCAATTACAAAAATTTGTAAACACAATATTTTAATGCATAAGGAATCGAAATTTATAGAACACAATGGAAGAATGTATCATAGTATAATATGTTAAGCTTTCGTCAAAAATTTTCAGCAAAAATAATATAGTTTACATTTTGCAGTCTTGGCAACAACCTCGATCGAACAAACCTTCCGCAAAATTTGTAATGCTCTTTTGTAAATACAACATTGATATATTCCTTTTTTTATGGCAACCCGCTGCTTGGTGTCCCAAGTCAAGGGACGAAAGTGTCGTATATGAGACAAATTCATTCGTTCATCGTCCACAATTCATTTCGTCGTTTTACTGGTAAACAACAACAAATTTGACGTGTCTCGAGATAAATGTCCCCTGTGTAAGCGCGGCATAAAACGTTAAGAATAAGGTAGATGGAAGCCGGGATTAGACGTCAAGACAGCGAAGGGCTCTAATTTGAGGACAGAGTTCAGTGAACGATTCTGGGTAAGCAAACCCAGAAGAAATTACGTAATAAATGAATAAATAGTAAAACATACACTAATCGAACAGTCCAACATTTGTACTTACAATTTGCGTGTTTTTATATCCTATTCATTTTAAAAATGGGAAAAAGGATATATTAACATTGATACTATGTTTGTAACGCAGTGAAGGAGTTACAATTGGTATAGAAAAGTATATATATTCTGGCTCAGAATGATCCCCTGAGTCGATTTAGCCCTGTCCGTACGTCCGTCTGTCTGTCTGTCTGTCTGTCTGTCGGTCGATGGAAGTCACGATTACAAGAGAACGAATGAAGCTGTGATCATGAAATTTGGCATGAATGTTTCGTGTTATGATAGGCTGGTTGGTGAAATGGACAACTTCATTGGAAATATAATCAAAAAATGGGGGTGGTCCGCCCACTAGAGACAAAATTCGTACAGGCGTAAAAGTAGAGATATTGACATGAAATTCTTATTGAATATTGAATATTGAATATTGGCACAAATATTCCCCGTCATCATAGGATGGATGGTGTTGAAAATGGGTGAAATCAGAAAACTGCCACGCCCACGCCTCAATTAGAACTGTTTCACAAAAAATGAGCGTCAAAAGGAACAAATAAAGCATGAAATTTGGTCCGAATGTTTTCTCATCACAGGCTGGTTATAAATGTAAATATAATAATTTAAATATAAATATATAATATATTTAAATAAGCCGCCGAAATTTTATTTGACCGTTGTTACCAAGAGATTCGGGTTTAGGATATATAAGCTTCGGCCAGGCCGAAGATAACGTTCTTACTAGCTCTCTTTTATTTATCGATGATAGAGAAAGCGTCAGTTTTTGTATTGCACAAAAAGCACTTTAATAGCAGACAAAACAGAAGGATCGAATAAGGCAATGATTAGATAAATAATACTAAAGACAAATAATTTTAAATTTAATCTTGATTTATTTTGAGGCAAAATGAAGAAGAAATCCGTTTAAAGATTTTTTCACAGTGTAATATTACTAACACATGCAAACACAAAAACTGGGCGAAAGAACAGTATTGTTATCCGAATATTTGAATGACCTAATGTCTGAACCACCTAAAAGAAAATAATTATTCATAACCGTGTTGGTAAAATGCTGACTGTTTCCTTATCAGCTAATCTCTGTCTCCTTCTTTCACTCTCTGTAGCTCAAACCTCCTTCTAAACGCAAAAATTTTGTTCGATAAGCCACCGTTAAAATAACATTAACTTAGCTACTTTTAACGAAGTTGTCGTTAATCCCTAATGTCCTATTACTTTGCTTCGTTAATCGTTAACCGAAGTAACAAAATAACGAAGAAGCAATGACGTTAACTCAAAAGAACGAAGCTACTCTTAGTTACTTTTGTCTTGTTAAATTAGCGTTTCCTATTCTCTCGTCAAGGGTTAGAAAAGTAATGAAGTTAATTTAAAGTAACAAAGAAGTAACTGAAGTTAGTAAAAGGCGGATATATCTCTTTATCAGGACACCCGCACTGCCATCTTGTGCCATGCACTCACAAAATGGAACGCTTTTCCATATAATTTGGTACACTTTTCTCAAGAAATTTGTTCCAACGCCAATGTCACTCGCATTTCAGTTTTCGCATAGCTATCAATTCCAGGGGGGTTTCTAAGGGAGAAACCATAGAAACCATAGAAAACATAGAAAAAATTGCTTGAATTCATTGAATATTAATATTATTATTCCTTATTTTTATCATTTGCTAAATAAAAAATTACGACCCATTACAAAATTGAAAACGTGCCTTGATGTGAAACATTAATTATGCATATCAACACTATTCTGTAAGATTTTAAGAACGATATATTTCACGGATTTGGGGTTATTCAGCTTCGTAGTGACCTATTGATTTCCTTGAAATAAAACCCACCACCATTGCTTACGTTTGGTGAAAATCATGCAGAAATAGGTGTGCAAAAGCACAACAAACAAGAACAACACCACGAGTCACGAGTTCTCACACATTGTGTGAGAAAATTCAACAGACCATAAAAAATGGCCATTACAGAAAAGTTATAATTTACAACAACAAAACGAGAATAAAGAGATAAGGAAAGTATAGATATGCATAACTAATATCGAACATGAATGCCCACAAAGTCTAACAAACTTTAACAGTGAAATATTTTTGCTAAGTGCTGTTTTACGCCAGAGCAGCCACTCGAAATTTAGTTTCTCTCTCTAGAATGAAATAAATTCTACCTGCATTAGCTTCAGTTTTTATTGTCTGCGTCTTAATCTCTAAGATATCAAATGGCTAAAAATCCCTGCACCCCTGGTATAAGTTGCATTTGACATCAGCGGAGTACTTTCCACAAATCTTTCCCAATTCCACATTCCAAGGGTTGTAGACGAATTATTCCGGGATTTCTTCTAGGTTAATTTTTAAACCAGAACGTGAGAAGATTAAATATTATATGGGTAACCAAGCAAAATCAATAAAGGTTAGCGAGTTATCCCAGAAAAGCTCGAGAACCTCCTCCACAATCTGCAGTGGAGGCATAACATTACTGTTTAAATTTTCCCTTTTTAAAGTAAGGGATAAAGGATATATTAACGTTATACTAAGTTTGTAACGCAGTGAAGAAACTACAATAGATATAGAATAGTATATATATTCTGGCTCAGAATGATCTCCTGAGTCCGTCTGTCTGTCTGTCTGTCTGTCTGCC
This sequence comes from Physocephala rufipes, assembly GCA_963966595.1. Lineage (NCBI taxonomy): Eukaryota > Metazoa > Arthropoda > Insecta > Diptera > Conopidae > Physocephala > Physocephala rufipes. The sequence goes on from OZ016503.1 coordinate 14,681,908, forward strand.
TGTGGAAATCACGATTACAAGAGAACGAATAAAGCTATCCTATCATAATGAAGTTTGGTACGAATGGGTGTTGAAAATGGGGGCAATAGGACACCTGTCACGTCTACCGTTTATAGCGAATCTGAATTAATACGTGTTCATACATCAATTTCTCAGTTTGCGTTGTGAGTCTGAAAGTGAATTTATGTATCCAAGTCTAGTTCTTTACAACAATTCCTCCATTCCATAATATTTACTTTGGTTAATGCATTGTAATGCAATGAAGGATTGGCGGGATTTTAATAGACGACTACCCATTGACAAACTAATAATAATCGGAGATTTTGATATATGTCGTAGAAGAACCAAGCCAATCAAGGATCCATGTTCGGAAAATTCATTAGTAAAGGAAGGATTACATTCAATATTGGGGTGTACCGATGCTACTCCAAAAGGCGAAACACAAATTGATTGGGCTTTCTCAAAGATTTCTCTGCCAGTAGTAAAATACATAGTTACCACGGCGGGATAGTTTTAAATATTGACCAAGTAATGTATTTTATTATAAATGTAAATATAATAATTTCAATATAAATATATAATATATTTATATGACCCGACCACATTTTATTTGAACATTGTTATCAAGAGATTCGGGAATGGGATATATTAGCTTCGGCCAGGCTGAAGATAACGTTATTACTAGTTATTAATGATCCTATTTATATATTATTGGCTATTTTTTATGTATTGTTTACTTCACATATACTATGCGTGATCCTAGTATTCACACACACACAAACCCACACAACAACGTTGATATTATTGTTCGTGTAATTTCTGCGTAATTGCAACAGGGTTTCATAGAGTAGTAAGCCCTCAATTCAATACCAATTATTCTGCTTGTAAAAGCTTGGAATACTAAAAAGAATACCCAATTTCGAAAGAGACTTCATTTCATTCATTGTTTTTCTATTTTTTAACAATCAAGAAGTAAAACTTATGGACAAATATATAAAAATACTCAGTAAGTTCAACGATATTCAACAAACATTTGACGCTTAAAAGTAAAAGCACCCTCCACTGGAAATCCTGTTTTCTATTACTATTGACTTATTTCTTAAGAAATAAAAAATCCTTTTGTAATTATGTAGAGCAAATGCGTGTATTTAGCGAGAAGTGCCCTATACCCATTTACTAATTCAATAAAATTTGAAACGGGAAGAAGCGAATTCCTTCGGGAGGACTTATTAATGCTCTGAAAATCGGTAATTGAGATTTTCTAAACCTCAAGAAAACTTTTATTTGCAAATTATTCTCCAAAATATGTGTAAACTTATCCCTGTCATTTTTAGGCACTGAACCCATAAAAAAATAGAACAAGGACGCTAAATTCGGTCTACCTGAAAATCATACATGCTCACCCGTGATTAAAATTGGTGATATAAATTCATTTAACAATGCGGAACGCGCTTTTGCGGTTTGCTTTGCGAGCAGAAGAACTGAGCTATAGGCACCGATAAGCTTGCATCGCCACTAAAAAATGGGCGCGTTATTGCTCGGGCTGAGCCCACCTTTAACGTTAAACGGCTTATGGAGAGAAAGACTTTATATAAAAGACCTCTTGGGGACAGTGTAAGCAAACATATTCCAGGTCATTGGTCCCATTGTTACCAGTGGGCGGGATGACGCCCTTTTTCGAAAGTCTAGTTTTGCCTTAAATTTGTGAACTCGAACATAAAATTGTACCTTTATATAGCCTCGATTCGGTATTTAACTACTAACACAGATAAATGCATATAACTTTAAAATGTAGGCGCATCTGTGGTCCGATTGCGCCCAATAAAAAAGCCTAGGGAGAATAATTAAATATTGGCAAATTTCATGGCTATACCACTTTGTTCCCCTTCGTAAACGTAACTTTTTATTGTGAGCCATGCCCGCTTTCTTCGGAATCGTATTTGCAACTTCAGAATTGCGCTAGCATCTGCGGGACTGAAGCAAAAACACGAACTAATTTATTACTGTAAAAGTTTGTTATGCCGCACTCACACAGGGGACATTTGTCTCGGGACACGTCAAATTTGTTGTTGCTTCACCAGCAAAACGAAGAAATGAACTGTGGACTACGAATGAATGAATTTGTCCCTTGTGCGACACTTGTGTCCCTTGATATTTACTGGGGACACCAAACAACGGGTTGTCGTATCGATAAAGTAGAATATCATGACTAAACAGGCATGCATTTGTATTGTATTTACAAAAGAGCATTATGAATTTGCGGATGGTTTGTTCGATCGACGTTTTTGCTAGGACTGCAAAACGTAAATTATATTATTTTTGTTGGAGTTTTTTGACAAAATCTTATTTTATATATTAAAACCATGCATTCACCTATATTGTTTCACAAATGTCTACGCCTTGTGCATTAGAATTTTATGTTTACAAATATTTGCACTTTAAGTGCACATTTTTTGGAAAGGAATCCAACAGTCCATCAAATTCTAAGACAACCCTAACATTAAACAATATAAAAATAAAAATGAAAAAATAGCTAATTAAAGATAACTAAAGAACTAATAAATTAAAATAATAACAAAAATTTAAAAAAACTATTAATATTGTCGATAACTTGCTTTTCTAGGCTTTAGTAGGATTCTCCGGTGACCAAATATCGAAAATTTACGGCCAGCTGCTCATCCGGTGGCACATCTTTTCGCATATGTGTTTCAGCCTTCTGCAAATCGACTTGGATAGAATTTAGCAATTCAGTAAACTTCTCCTCTGACATTCGCAAATAATTCCGGTGCGAATATTTATTGCACACTTGGACGCTATTTGAGAGAACTTCGAAGGCTCCATTTGAGTTTTTCTTTTTCGCACAGTTTTGATCCATCAGCTTCTCCGACGAGCTCTACTAACCTCCTCTAATTGTTCCACACTATTTAAATTTGATTTTATTATGTTTGCATCTTCATCCTGAATGATGTATAATGCATCCACAAAATCGATCGCCATAAAAATTAACGCAATTTTAATTTGTTCAAGATTTTCCATAGTCAACTTAGCGCGCACCACAAAATGAAATGAAATCAAATAATGTTCGAAAGTAGCAAAAAAAAATAAAAAAAGTATTTAAAGGTAGCAAAATGTAGTAATAAGTTTTATTAAAAAATCATGCATGGGGATACAACCTACATTCCAATTTGTCCCCTGTGTGAGTGGTATCGGGGACAAATAAATGAATAGTTCCATGTCTCGCGACAAATGTCCCCTGTGTGAGTGCGGCCTTACTGTAAAAAGTTGTCTGCTATTCATTTTTGTCTATTCCCACACATCCTATAATGACAACGAATATTCGTCGCAATTTTCATGTCGATATCTCTCTCTCCGTTCGGCTGCAACCCCGATTTCCACTGGCAGACAGACAGACACACAGCCGGACACAGCTTATGTGTAAGAATATATAAAAAGTGAGTGAACATGTCCTTTCGGCTGTATAGTTCCAAAATAATGAAAATAAATTTTAAAAATATTTATTTTGACTTCGCTTGGCGAGCAGCATCTGACGTGACAACCAGTTTGTCCACTGTATGACTTGGATACAGTGACAGAAACATGAAATGATCTCCCTTTAATTTACGTTGCCGCTATTGTTAATATTGTATATTATTATGTATAGCTATTGTATACTGTTAATTTTATTTTTGTTTTTGTTGTTGGTTTTTCGATTTAAACAAGTTTATTTCATATAGTATCACAAGGTTGCTTGCTTTTAATTCTATTGCTTTTTTTGGAGTTATTATAATTTTTTTCCTAATGAACTTCCTCGTTCTGGCATAAAATACTCTCTTATCTACTTAATCTGAATCTGAGCGAAACTAGAATGAATTAATGAAGTTTCGAACGAATTTATTTTTTAGGAAATTTGTTAACCTTTTAATTAATTTTAAGACGTTCAACGAGTGATCGAAATTGCGAAGATGCCCATAAGAAAATTGTTTATCTGAAATATTATTAATATTACTATTAATAATTATAAAATGAAGAAAAAAAAAATAAAAACAGGAAATGCTGAGGAAAAAGGAAGGCAAGCTTTTCTTAAAGGAGTACGTGACATTTATTTTGGAGTGACCGTTTTTAGAGTGTATACGATTAGTTTCTGAGGATCAAATGGAATAGAAGACTCTCGATTTTTTTGTTACTTTTGATAAATTTTGATTATCAATGAGGTCAATTAGTGAATCACTTACTAGAAATTTTGATTGCCATAAAATTTAAAAAAATATTAAATACTTCACGCATTTTTAATTAACGAAAGAAAAAATAATATGCTCTTCCTACCTCCCATCACCACATTGAGTTAAGCCAATATTTGAACGATAATTATATATGTTCCAATCGACTAAAAAGTCACGTAAAGTAATTGTTATTTTCATCGCCACTGAATATAATATCAGTACAAAATGTTCTTGAAAAAAACCGAAAATAATTGTGATTATTGGAAACTCTATCAGTTTCATATTTATTGAAATAATTTTATTATATGTGTATTTGTTGTCTTTGTTCCCTTTGTTGCCTTCTCACTATACCATTCCAGACTGGGAGATCGCTTTGAGACCGCGGCCACAAATTAAAATGAATAGAGTCGCGCCCATTTTATAACTTTTAATTTAATTTATAATAGATCTAGACCACGACAGCCAAAAGGTATATTCTCAAAGTTATGTGGTGATTCCCGAAGGCGCTTTGCAGCGGGTTTAGGCAAAACTGACTGTTTACGCAGTCAAAACTAAAGTCAAAACCAAAAAATCTATCGGAATTATTGTTATGAAATTAAACCAAAACCAGAATTGTTTCAGGTTTTAGCAGTTTACAACCCTGATTCGAACTTCGAAAGCCCATATGGTATATTTTTGTCTCCTTCTACAGCTAGTTTGAGAGAAAGAGTATTGAATACGAAAGCATCATATGGTGCGATATATATGTGAATATTCATCGCTTTTAAAAACTTGGATTTAGCCCTTTTCTAATTATTGCAAGTGATTAACTTTATCAATTGCTGGAAATAATAACCATATTGCGCAATTGGATATGGTTTGAACCTTATATATTTTTATCCATTTGCTTCCACACAACATAATTTCTTCTATTCAAATTTGTAAAACTTACACAGCTGTTTCTCAAAATAAAACCAGTTTACGTTAGTAAACAATTGACAGCTCATCATGTTCGAAAAGCTATACCGAAGCCAAAACTGCTTTCAGAAAGTACTATATTAGTCTCAATTCCCGTGAAGATCTGTAAAAGTCGAGGAATCGAAACTACATTTTCGGTATATATTTGTTTTTTCTTCAAAATTTGATCGCGTATAATATTTCGCGAGCATGGCTCACAAAAATTTTCTGAAGAAATTCACACCACGCATTCGGCTACGTGAGCCATAGTTGTGAGACACGTCAATGAGAAAAAAAGGAAAAATTATTTATAAAATGCGTATTTCTGCTTTCATTTGCATCGAGGTTTCTCGACCCGTTCAGATGTTACAGATTGTTGCCCGTAAGAAATTCAGAACAGCAATTTACTTCCATTGTATGTAGTCTCTTAGTCTCCCCTTATGTATCTTTCTCCTTCTGGCCCTCTTTCCCACACCCCATCTGTCTTCCTCTTTACCTTGGTTTGTTAGTCCCTGATCTATTATATTTTAATAATTTCACCACTGCCCCACTGACACACCTTTGTATATCTTAAATAATCAATCCGTGACATCGACGCGGCAACCACATTCGATCGCTTTTAGCTAGCGATCTACAATAATTTGCAGTTGCCGTTTCGTGGTTCTCCATTTTCACTTTTTCTCTCTCTCCTTTGTATTTGTTTTTCGAATAAGGCTTTTAATTTAAATTTACTCTCACCGCCGCGTTGATGGTGTTATACAACTACCTTATCGTCACCGTCATCATCATCATTATTATCACTATCGTAATTGTGGTCGTCGTTGTCGCTGTTGTTTTTTTTTCAGCATTGATGAAAATGCTGGCTTGTGTGAATGACATTGACATTGAATTTCGTTTACGGCGGACGTGAATTTGTTTCGTTATTTTTCGTTTTTCTTTCGTTTTTCGTTATATTTCTCTTCTTCCTATTACTATTGCCTCATATTTACTCTACTGTTCTCAAACGTTATCATAGTTTTTTATTATATCGCTTTATTCTGTTGACGAATTTAGCGGCACTTTTTTCGCTTTTAATAACAAATACGTTTTTATTTATTCAAAGAATATTCAACACGTAGAATATATTCATATTATAAATATGCCTTTTCAGTTATATATTATGATATATATATATATATATATATATATATATATATATATATATATATATATATATATATATATATATATATATATATATATATATATATATATATATATATATATATATATATATATATATATATATATATATATATATATATATATATATATATATATATATATATATATATATATATATATATATATATATATATATATATATATATATATATATATATATATATATATATATATATATATATATATATATAT
>OZ016503.1:14688679-14715210 GCA_963966595.1 Physocephala rufipes
ATATATATATATATATATATATATATATATATATATATATATATATATATATATATATATATATATATATATATATATATATATATATATATATATATATATATATATATATATATATATATATATATATATATATATATATATATATATATATATATATATATATATATATATATATATATATATATATATATATATATATATATATATATATATATATATATATATATATATATATATATATATATATATATATATATATATATATATATATATATATATATATATATATATATATATATATATATATATATATATATATATATATATATATATATATATATATATATATATATATATATATATATATATATATATATATATATATATATATATATATATATATATATATATATATATATATATATATATATATATATATATATATATATATATATATATATATATATATATATATATATATATATATATATATATATATATATATATATATATATATATATATATATATATATATATATATATATATATATATATATATATATATATATATATATATATATATATATATATATATATATATATATATATATATATATATATATATATATATATATATATATATATATATATATATATATATATATATATATATATATATATATATATATATATATATATATATATATATATATATATATATATATATATATATATATATATATATATATATATATATATATATATATATATATATATATATATATATATATATATATATATATATATATATATATATATATATATATATATATATATATATATATATATATATATATATATATATATATATATATATATATATATATATATATATATATATATATATATATATATATATATATATATATATATATATATATAACACAAATCTTTTGGTAACAACGGTCAAATAAAATGTCGGCGGCTTATTTAAATATATTATATATTTATATTTAAATAAGCCGCCGACATTTTATTTGACCGTTGTTACCAAAAGATTCGGGAATAGGATATATAAGCTTCGGCCAGGCCGAAGATAACGTTTTTACTAGTTTTAAATTAACCTTAGCTTGATTTTTGTATAAAATCTTCATCATTTGTTATTCTATTTTATTTTCGCTATCCATCTATGCGATACGGATGCCCTTATGTTGTTATACCCTACACCCTTCTGTTGGTATGTCTGTCCGTCTGTGTTCCTGTCTGTCTGCCTGTTGAAATCACGATTACGAGAGAACGAAAAGTGATATAGTCATAAAATTTGGCACAAATTCGTGTTTTTACTAGGAATACGGATATATATTTTGGGTGTTGGCTATTTAAACTTCAGCCAGGTCTACAATTGCAACATATCTACATTTGCAACATACCTTTTTGGGATACTAATATTTCGTTCAAAATATGTTTTTTAAACGGAGTCGATATGTAGTTTACCGCAAAATTGTCTCCAAACTTGAGATCTCGAAAAGAACCTCACTAAAAATTTCTATTCTCTATCAAAATATTGAGAACCTATGTTTGGATATAACGTAAATTTTATATTTAGCTACAAAAGTCAGCCATCTAGAAAATATATACATGTAAAGGACCTAAATTAAAACAAAATATAATAATCATAACAAAAGCGAAAGAGAATTGATTCTGTAGTATCGGAGAAATAATAGTCTTCATTTAATGAAATTAATTGAGGTGAATATTTTCGGATGGAGCCACTAATAGTCTTAACAGATGGATCCACTAATAATAAAAGTCTAAACACTTCCGTAAGTAATTTATCCACCTTTTGCTTGGGAACCTCTCGAAGGCTATTGATCAGAGGATCGGATGTGACAAGCAACATGAATAATAAATCTCTATTTGTGGCGCTACCTGAACACTTTCTGGTATGATGTTCGCGAGGTATACGACAATCTTTGCTTCTTGCTTCCTACGGCCTTTTAGAAAACTACCCAATTGATCTTTTAATGATCTCTGAGCCGTGCACCAAAATTTTATGTACAATGTCAGAGTGAATCCAGAGTGATGTTTTTCATATCCATCTTCGAAGATACGTGTTGATAGAGGTGGTTGTTCTTCATATGCTGATTCTTCTTTAACCATTCCTCGAAAAGCTCTCTTCTTTAAATCGAATATTCTTCCGCTAGGATTACCGAAGTGTCCAGTTGATTTTTTGATGCGCCATATTCAAGATTATTTATAGTTTTAACTGAATCTTTTGCCACTTCCTCCAAATGTATACTTACTTTTTGGGACTTGGGCCTGGGACACATGGGCGTCGCAGGCACTTTTTACTCAAATTTTTCATTTTTAAGATGGGCGGGGCATGTATTGTTTGTTTTTCATATACACAGGTATAAAATTCCGATCAATAATCGCAACTAACTATTCATTATTTTCCTGAATAATGAAGGTGTCCTGGTAAAAAATTAAAACCAGCCATCTTGCGCATATTTGGGCGCGATGAGTTATACACAGAATTGTAGGTAATTTTTATAATTGTGCAAGGTAAATTATATATAAAACAGAGAGTGGTGACAAGTGACAAGGATACAGTGACTTCTAGTCCATCAAAGTCGAAAAATATAGAAAAACCTAATAACATCTTATCTGCGCTTAACAGCTACCCAGACAAAATTTCAACACACTTTAAAAGTATGTTTTTTATAAAAGAGTATAAGTATGTTATATTCAATATTCAATGATAACGTTTTCCGAAAAGCGATGAATATGAATAATTAGGGCAGTTGAACCTGTTAGTGAAATTCAACAATTGAAATAGCGCAATTTCAAGTCTCACATGGTGTGGCTTCTGAGCGTTGTGACTCATTGATGTGAGGGATTATGCATAAGTAATTGTCTTTTCTAGGGGTTTGAGAGTATTTCCTATCACATCCAATCATTAATTTTTGGAAACTTGAAAATGACTTTTGTCCAACTAGCTATCACCAGACGAAATACTGCGCGACGCTGTGGACCTTATTGATCTTACCAAAAGGGAAAAACTAACAGATATATGGTGATATATGGTGTAACTACATCAAGCCACATAATTCTGTCCAGTTGTCTCATTGAGGCAGATATTTTTTTAACGGTCTTGAAATATTCGATTTATAAGATCCATAGGGTCAGTATTATTCTGTAGGACGTACAATGTCTGAAGGGACAGATGCAGACATGTTCATCTAATCCAGATTTTTTTCATCATTTGTAGGTTTCTGTCGTTTCCTTTATTATGTATTTTTTCATATCTTTGAATGTTTTACGTATAATAGCATGAAGGTCTAATAAAGGCTAAAACATGATTAAGAAATAAATTTTCTAAAAACCTGCACAAATTAATCTTTTCGATCATATAATTTTCTTTCAATAATAGTCTTTAATTTAGATTTTAATAATGTATTATGATTAAAAGTAGTGCGATCATTGATTTGAGGTGACATTATTAGCAACTGAATAAATCGATCTTATAAATAACTGAATTAATTATAAAGCACGACTTAGTGATAAAAAGAGAACAAACTCCTTTTTATAATTTTTATTCTTGCAAATTCGCTTTTCATCTTAACATTGGAAAAGGCAAACCTACATATATCGATTGATTTGAAAAGTATTGTCTTGTACATTTTCAAAGTAGGCGACTCAATCAATTAAGTTTTATTATTAGATCGAACGTTTAGTAAACGGTTATCGCTAATATATCATAAATTGAGAGCAAGAACTGCTAATGTTAAAAACATTTGGATTTGAAAACATTTTTATAACATAATTTACCAAAACGTACTTTTTGAAAGACTGTTTGAGCCTACAATTGGTTTACAGTGTTCACTAAATCGAATGGTTTAAAGAACCTGTTTAGAACCCTTTAGAATTATTTGAAATTATTGAAATTCTGTTGTTCAAGGATTTAGAAGGGATAAAAGCTTTATATTAATCATATACTTTGAGGGGTAAATTTAGTGATTACCTATCCTCGGTTGCTAAAATCGCTTCTATACTCACTAAGTCTTGACAGGGTCGAAAGATAGCCTTTTTTAGATTATATCTCGCAGCTGTGCTTAAGCTGCTGATATTTACAATTCTACAACAGCAACAACAACGATACTAACAAGAAAAAATCTCCTTACGTTGACCATTCGATATGTACTAACATTTTCAAATTTGCTGATTGTAAATGAAAGGCTTGTGTAAAAATTTTGATTCAATAGTACCCTCCAGTTTATAATATTCAATATAAAAATGTAATCGTAATTCAAATTGAACGAATCGGAATTCAGTTAAGGTCATATTAGTTTTATCACTTTTCCTTCGTCTAACACTGTGATCATTTTATAAAAAAACTTTCGCACCTCGCATTTCTTCTTTGCATTGTGTAGCCTCGGTTTTTATGAGAGGTTTGTATTGGAGCAGTATTGTATTAGTCGGGGACTTGTATGTTTTATTTCGTAATTTAATCTTTCCGTTTGACTTTTCTCTTCCTTAATTTTGACTCCTCCTTCTCCCAACAACATTCTCTATTCATTTAGACCTTTTTAGTAAAAGAGACTAACATGGAAAGTCAAGTCGGGGTTTATAAATTTTATAAATGTTGTTGCTACCGCAACTGCTGTTGTTGGTATTATTGAACATATAATAATTATAGCTATTATTGGAGAATAGTTTTAAATATGTTGAGATTTTTTGACTATTCTAGATATAAGACTATAAAAAAGAGTAGATCTGCGTTTTGCTCATTTTCCGTTATTCGTATCCGTGAGCTTTTTATGGGTTTCTTATCATATACTCATTCATTTATTAATTCATTGATTTCACTAAAACAGGTTTTTAAGAACCCAGAGGAAAAGAAGAGAGAGAGAGAGGGAACGGAAGAAAATGAGAGAGAATATATGATATTAAACAATTAATAAACTGGTTAATTTTTAAATACACGAATTTTCTTCTCAATTAACTCAGATTCTGCTTTCAAGTATTAAGCATTTTAATTTCACTTTTTATGCAGCGTTGCTGTCTCAAGGCCGTCCAGTTGCTGGCAGTTCCGCACCGCATTTAAATGGCGCAGCAAATAATTCGAACAAATATAACAATTGTTTTCTCCTGTTATTGCTATTAGATCGAAACATTTCTGAAGATATTTTCATAAATTCGTAAGAACAAGTACCATCCATATTTTTATCTCGCTACAGGCGTGCCGACAAAATTTGTTATTATAATCATGCCTCAATCTAGACAACAAGGTAATACGCTTATTAACGGTATCAGAGAGGTCGTTCAGAGAATCTTCGTCATACGCCTTCAACGAAGCGGTTAACGTGAACGAAGTAGAGCAAGAGGAAAGGCATGAAGAGGAAGGCCGATGCAATTTAGACTCACCAAATGCTTCCGCATGCGTCACGCGTACAGGGTCTGCATTGATTCCACATACAAGCATTCATCTGATAAAACAAAAAACAAAATCTGATAAATACAAGATATGAGCAAGTGTTGCTGGTGAGCATGGGTATGAATATCACCCTAACTCTGTAGGAAAAAATAGCATTAACGAAATCGTTATGCAATTATAAATAAGTATGGTGTAATGCATCGAATATTGGTTTAGGAAACCCAACATTATTTATGCGTTATAATTTTTTACAATAAATTTTTGGTTAGTAATTATTGCCAGCTTCATTTCAACTGCAGCAAAATATGTGACTGAAATAAGGTTTCAAAATAATTTTTTTTTTCATCGTTCATATGTAGTTTTTCGAACTTGTTATTATTCATAATTTTCCACTCAGCACAGGCACACACACACAAACGCTCCCGAGAAATAAACTCCCAAAGAAAAATTTACGTATGAAACACCATGCTAATTCATTTAGGGGTTAATTTTTCCATCTTGATGAAACTAAGATCTACACCTTTTCCAATAGTAATTTAGAAAGCATCAAACGCTATGCAGATTAGTCAATTGAAAATCAGAAAACATCAATTTTAAGTCAGAAAGCTGAAAAAAACACACTCGAAAAAATAAACTACAAGATAAAAAGAATTTGGACTTGTGGGCAGTTTTACAATTTTATTGTACATCCCTTTCACCCGCGCCGCTTTCAACAGATTCAATCAGATGATTGAAGCCGGCAGGGAAATAGTCTGGATAGACAAAACCAGTTTCAACTGGTTTTGCCGCCATAGCCGTGGCCGCTCCAAAAAAAGGAGAGCTATCCACTAATTGCCTCAGGAAAGGAGACCAAATATTCATTTAATGGGAAACTGCTAATGGGTGGATAGCAGCGGTAATGGAAAGGTGGGAAGAACTGGGAAATCGCTTGTGTGACCTGGTAGCTGTTTGCGATAATCCCCCATGTTACTCAACCTTAAAATCTGCAGTCAATTTTCATTCGCAAGAATAAGTAACAGTTTGCGGTTCGGGCCATACCCACCCATGCTGAATCCAATAGAGATAATATGGTCAAAAATAAAAACGTACACCAAGTCGTACATAGGAGCAACGTCTCGTTTATTTAGAAGGCATTGTTGACGAAGCTAAAGTGGCGTGACAAGTGGAGATTGCGCCTGAGCTGTCCAGCACGCAATAACGTTTCACCCTCGAGTACTGACTCTGGAGGATATGCTAGCAGGTCAATAAATTTTCCCCGATCACCCTTATTAGAATCTTAATAATTGAATTTTGTCCCGTGTATTTTTAATAATGTCTTAATAACTGTTTAAAATTTTCTGAATTTTGAAAATAAATTGAGGCTTTCTAATTTACATTTCTGATTTTTACTATACTATTCTGATTTTCAATTGATAGTTTCTGAATTACAGTTGACCTTTCCTGATTTACAATTGGAAAATATTTGAACTTTATTTATTTCCAAAATGATGTAATCCTTCCAATAAAACAAAAAGAATACTGAATAATGTTCCGGCATTACGTTTTACGTAGGCCCTTTCTTAATTTTACTTAAATTTTTAATCTTACATTAACTTCCTTTTTAATTGTGATTTACTTGGAAGCAAAATATATTTCTGTTTTTCTGTTACTATTTCTACAAAACTACTGTCATAAAAGATATATTTTATCTTCATAATTCCGGAGCTTATCATGTATAAAACTTTCCTACTGGGTATCAACTTAAATTTCTTTAAGTTAATCTTTCGAGAGTCTGGTAATTAGAGAGCATCGTGTAAACGAATACGTTTAAATATTGAAACCGTTCCGAAGCAAACGTCGAAGTCATATGCCTTGCAGTTTCTCGTGTAAATATTGTTGTTGTCATTATTTTTGTTGTAAAATACTAGTCATCTGATCACTCTCCATGACGATTTCCCAGAAACAAATCTGGCAACAAATCATCGGTTTCATTACCAGCTGAAACTAACGCTATCTTAACCTTGGCATAGACTTAAGAAATATAAAATTGTTTGAATTACCTACAGATTACAGTTCTTATTGTTGTTATTATCGATCGCCTACTGATGTTAATTAGACTAATGAAAACAGGAAATATACATAAGTATATCTGACGGATACGGATCTGTCCCATCGGTCCGATTTTCATGAATAAATCTACTTTTATATGGAAATAAATAGATGTATTTCGACTCTGAATAAAATAGAGTATTTCTAAATAAATGAATATTTTAACTCCATTTATTAATTTACCTTTTTGCGGGTATTAGATGATCGTGAGTAAGATGGATAGGGGGAAGAGAGATAGAGAGAGAGAGAAAGAGCACACAATTATTTTAATCACACTGTTATTTTAATTTTGATTTTTGGATTTATTTCTCCAGAATTTTTAAGGATGTATTTTACATCCAACAGCACGCAGCCTCTCTAAGCATTTTAACGATCTAGATTTTTACACTGTGTTTTGCCTGAGCAGATATCGACGGCAGTATAATGACGAGGCGTGACTTTTTGATTGACCCTTAGTCTTATATATCGTATATCTGACTTTATTTATATTGTTGCATTTGCAGATGACAAATATCGAATTTCAAAGAATTTTCACCATTTGTGTTTTTTAATTATATTTGCAATACTATTTTATACAGCATTTGTTCTAGATAAAGCGATATTGTTCTTGAATATTCGCTAGCAAGCTCATGATTCAACTTTAAACAGATTTGTATACTCGGAGTTTCGTAACTCAGGCAAAATATAAATAAAAGTTTTGTGTTGAAATCAATTTAATACCAATTAATATTTAAATAATTAAATTTATTTAAATAGATTGAAATATCATGTAGATAATTTATATAAATTCACATATACGCATCCTCTTTCTGTTCATATATCAAGGAAATATCTCAAGGAAACAAACGAATTTTTTCATACGAGTGAAAGTTCTGGCTGAATACTGTATTTTTTGGCAACAAATTTTTGTTAGAAAAACTAGTTTTATCCTCCTTTCGCGTACATAATTATTTAATAATCGTACTAAGAATACTTTTACTTACCTAAGTCTGGAATAGAGCTAGACGGCTCTTCGCAATTTACAGTTTGTCCAAGACCACTTGCACTAAGTCCGCCTGGTGTCGAGGAAATGGAAATGTTTTTTATCTTTGGCGGTGGTGGTGGCGGTGGAGGTCTCATCGCTGTGTTATTGCTATCGTTGTCTGCGCCGCTACTGCTTGAGACAATTGGGGTACGGAATATAATTGGTGGATCCTGTTGCTGCTGATGTTTTTGTTGATTCGGTTGTCGCACGTGTTGTGATTGAGGACTGTGAGGATGTTGAGGCGCGAAATGTTGTGTTTGCTCCTGCCCCAGTGCGCTTTCGTTTTGTAAATTGTGCTGCTGCTGCCGCGATGAAATCACTGCCGCCGTATTTGATGCAATAACGTTAACGTGCCGCGTCGTAGTAACTACATACTTTCGTGTTCCCGCCGTCACATATCCCGTATGGTCTTGTCGAATATGTGTTTGAGCCTGCGGCAACGGTGGCGAATGAACTTCGCGCTGCTGTGGCGTCGTTTGATACTGCATCAAATGAATTCGCTCTCTGCCAGCATCGTGTATTGATGACGACGGTGTGTAATTACGCGTAGTGGCCGGTGATGTTGGAGCTGACCGTGAAAGATGAGCGTGATGGTGGTGCAGGAGAGGAGGCGGTGAAACTGAGTGTCGTCGGACTTGTTGTTGTTGTTGTTGTTGTTCTGTTTCCTCGTAAAGGCGACCGTCGCGTATAACGCGCACATGTTGTTGTTGTTGCAATGCCAACGGCGGTGGCTGTTGCAATGCCAACGGAGATGATTGCTGCTGCGGGGGTGGAGGCGGCGTTATTGAGGAAGCAGTTACAGCAGCAGGGCGTTGGTAGTGCGACGAGGGACTGGTCGAATGACGCCGTTGGGGAGGAACCTGATGACTAAGATTGTGCTGCTGAGGCTGGACGACATTTCCCGTTGGTATCGCGCGCGTTATAATAATTTGCGGGGTTGTTGCAGCGCCACTAAAAATCGTTGCGGTTGTTACTGCTGATGCTGCGGCGTTCGGTGAGCGAGAAGCTCGCCGTATAATGTGTTGCAACGGTTGCTCACTGCTACTTCCGGTCGAATTCTGCGGGTAAATATGCTTTGCGCAACTATTGGCACTGCTGCTGGTACTATTCGCGATAATGGAGCGCTGCACGTATTCAACACGTGGCGTCAGTATCACTTTCTGATTGCTTGCAGCGACAGCAGCGGTGTGCAGGGAACTTGACTGTCGAGGTGCAACGGTTTGAATCTGTACATGTTGATAACCTTGTTGGTGTTGCTGTTGTTGCTGCTGCTGGTGGTGCTGCTGCAAGTTGTTCTCTTCTAAGTGCAGCATTTCATAATCTATAGGTTCCGTTTTTATTATTTTTACACCGGAGCCGACAGCTCCTGCCAGGCCAACTGTTGCGGGCGTCGCTGTTAAAGGTCCTGATGCAATAGCATTGCTGGCCAAAGTGGCCGTTGCTTCGATGCACTTAAGCTTTTTCAACATTTTTCTATTTTTATCTTTCAACAAAGTCTTCAGATTTGTTGCCAAACCAGGTTGGTTTGCTGTGATTATTGTTCTCGGAAGGTATTCGTATTTAGTCTCTTTTTACTAGTCCCTTTAAACTAATTTTTCAGCCTTTACGTTGCAAAATTTCGATTTCTTAAATTGATTTTTTATGGTATTTTTGCCTTTTTTAAATACTTTAAATACTTTCTTAAAAATTATGATTCTGTTATCCTTACATATGTTGCCCTTAAATCCGCCTTTAATTTACGTATTTATTTACTCTATCACTTTAAAAGCGATCTCATTTTTCGATCTGAGGATCGATGGATACCGAATGAAAATGTGGTGGTTATTTAGTAGCATATATGTTTGTTATTGTTGTTACTGTGGACTATTTTTTGCTTTTTTCGATGAAAATAATGCGGCGATGATAACAAAATATCTTGAAAAAAGGGTGAGATAAAAAGAGGAATCAATTAGCATTATTATTATTATTTGGACAAACATAATTTTAACTAATAAAAGGATATGGAGAGGGTGCTTTTTCGGAGTCTACAGAGTCAATGACGCGTGCGTATAGGCACGGGCGCATTCCAAGCAATAATGTTTATTCATTTATTTTTAGCTGCCCCTAGGCGTGTCCTAATGATAACGCGCAAGGAATGTGTTCATAATAAAAAAATTGCCGAAAACAAGCAAGATCTAGTGTTGTAATTGAAACAAACACGGGCTGGCGGGGCTGATTGTCTTCGGTCTATTCTGGATGGTTATCTTAAGAAGCTGGCCGAAGCTTGTATATCATTCATCCGCAATATTAGTCCAGTTTGATTTTAATAACCAGTGGACCGTTATGTTTAGTTCGTAAATTTTAAAATAAAATTTTGATTTCATGCTTTCTATACAAGCTAAAAAATTTAGTCTTCAACTAAATTCACACTGCGCAATTTTAATTGCGCACTCGGATGCAAAAGCTTTTGTTTATAGCATTTTGTTTATGGTAGACGGGCTATGTTCATTTTCAAAAGTATGTCTCTACTTAGAACACTTCATTAGAAAGCGAAATTGCAACTTCAAAATTTCTCTGGCATGAGAAATTGAAAATGAGAGAGATGCCTCTCATGCCTTCTCATTTAATCCATATTTACTTTAAAAAGTGGGCATTTCCTCATACGATATGGTCTACTTTCTATTGGAAACATTTTGTCATGGCGGGAGAATATTTACGCAAAATGAGATGCGAAAAAAAGAAATAATTACTATCATATTTTATTTCGTTCTATTTGTAGTAAAGTGGAGAGGGTTCTGTGGTTTAAAAACATTTTTTGTTTTTTTTAGAAAATTCACGGATACTGCCCGTAGCATTGCAGTCGAGGACAATCGCGGAGCGTAGAATAGAATCCCTTAACAAGTGACAACTTAATGAAAAGAAATAATCCTTCTCTAAAAAACTTTGCGAGTCGAAGAAGGATACCAATATTTCTGGAAACATCGCTGCATATTCCTAAAAGGAGAATCCTATCCTTTCCCTCTACAAATTTATCTCTTTATCATGTTTGTTTTCGGATGATAGTAATAAGTGTTCGAAAATCATATATGACGAATGTAATTATGTAAATAATTTAACTCTAACGTGATAAAAACTCCAATTGATGTTACTTGTGTTCATTATGTGTACAATATTAATATTTTCTATCTGGATGTAATACATGTTTCTTATTAAAAATATCATTAATCCCGATTATGTCTTCATTTAACGTGAAACAGAACTCACTAGGGCGTATTCTATCAACTCAGTTTAACTAAATATTTCCGATTAGTTCGCCCCCAACCTAAGAAATAGCGCTAACTACCGGCGCTAACTACTAACATGTAACTAAATGTTAATCAACAGTTGACTTTGAGTTTTCACTCGCCACGGATTAAAGAAGCAAAGCAAATATGGAAGACTATACATGTTTTCCTTCTCAGAATCAGCCCAGAGGCTATCCGGCCTTCGAGATCAGTCCCTCAGGTTTTAGAGTTAATTTGAGCTTCAGCTCAGCTCAGACAGACATTGCAGATATTATCAGAATGGTGAGAACATGTAATAAAAGTGAGAGCGGTACGCCCACCTCAAATCCTTGCTACTAATATATAACTGATATATGCCGGTGTAGGCCAGTGTAGGTAGGGTAAACTCTGGACTGTTTTTATTCCAATGTGTATCTGGTTTTCCTTAAATACAGTGTTTGAAAAAATTTTAAACCCGTTTCAGAGCGAGCCCCAGGAACAGAGTTAATTTTTTCCCTCGATGTAAAACCTAAAGACATTATAGTTATTGCATTAAGAGATTTTATTAAACTTACTTAATGATTACATTCTTTCATTGGCGATTAATGGCAAAACGTTGACAATATATTGAGATTTTAACCTGACTGATTATTGATTATTGATGAAATGATAATTAAGTGACTTGGATTGAATTATGTATCCACTAATTGATTAACTGATTATTGTTTCCACTGGTTTATTTATTAGCGGAATAAAATTAGTTAATGTTATATTTTAGAGATTATTGTTGAAATTTATTTATCAAAATTATAAAACTTATATTACGTTTGTGACGTTTTTTTATTATTCATTTTCATGGGTTTAAATTCAAATGAGACATAATTCCGAATGAAGCTGAATTAAACGTCAAACCTTCAAAGATTTTATTTTGAAAAAGCTTTTTATTTGTTAAATTTGTATATTAAATTATTCCATTTTAAGAAATTATAAAATGAACAGTTTTTATAATTTAAAATTTTCTTTTCTCTTTTCATTCTTTCTCTTTCGCCTTGTTTCGAGCGTGCTGACCTTGACAATACGACAGAACAGCAAAAACAAACCAAAAATATATGTGTGTGCATAAATTATTTATTATTTAAATTTGTATGGATTTGCACAGATTTTTTGAAAAACAAAAATTAAAAACACAAGTGCACTCCCGGACGCGGACACGGACACCGATGCGAAGTAGACATGGACCCGGCGCGCCGTGGTCACATGGACGTAAATAAATGTTTTTAGATAAGTGTTTTGAACAACTCGTACGCGTACTTTGGAAATTTTTTTATTTTCTATATATACGAATTAACTATCGACCCTCTACGTAAACCGATTGAGCGTCGATTTGTCAGCACCCCTGTTTGGTCTGCATTTCTCACATCATGCCGTGATGATCTGACGTCTTTCGTGTTGCAGATAACATTTTCCACAAAATTATACTTTTGTGCATTTTACGCGGATGCAATATTTATGCTGGCAAGAATTTTCAGTGGTATCGCTGACAGCACTGCTAATCCTGTTTTGTGTTTTTACACTTATTGATTGAACTATTGAATCGGACTATTGAATCAGACGTTTTTATTTTATTTTTTTTTTGTATTTTCACACAAATTCGCGATATCAGCATAGACAACTGTTTTTTACCAACATTTGGAAACGTTAAAGCCAGAAGATCAACCGACCAAGAAAAACGGCTGCGTTACAGTTAATGAAAATGTCTTTATCTTCTCCGCAGATCGCAGATCGTCATTTCGTGGTTTGAACCCTGAAAAAGCATGCGTGTGTAAGCTCAATCATCAGGCGACAAAAAGCCATTTACAGAATCCGAGGCGCGGCGCCGCTGTTGAACACATGATAACATGATCGCGTCAGCAACAGCGATGGCGGCTACTGATTCTCAAAGCGAGCAACTAAAATAATTAACGAACAAACGAAAGAGCAAATGAAATGATAAACGCTAAACATTTGCTGGCACTGACATTGACACTGATAATGTCGGCAATAACACCAGACATCGGCGCTTTTTCTTGTTTCTGTGGGCCACAGCTTGGTTTGGTTGATATGCTGTTGGCGTTGCAGAAAACTATCAAGGACAAGGACACGAGTGCATAAACTGCAAAGGTTACAGATAGTTACTACAGAATATTTTTTAATTTCTATTTCTGTTGTTCTTGTTGCTTTAGGTTTCCGTGTTGCTGATGCAATAATTTCCGATCGAAGTTATTCCTTGATAACACTGTTCAATTTGTAATTAAAATTCTTCTTCAAACTTTAGTTTTTATTTTTTTAAATATTTTCACTTTTCAAACTGTAAGTTTTTTCAAACTCTCGGTTTTACTGCCGCTGTCAGAATATTCTGTGTCCCATTTCAAAGGTTTAATTAATCCGAATGCGATTACGCCATCTGTAGAATGATGGGAGCGAACCACTTCGTATGCCGTACTTTCTCTGACTGGTTTAATAATTCGGCTGTCTCAACAGATCCAACGCATATAGAATGTTGTAGCTCCCCATTCCATTGCTGGGTAGTAAAGTTCTGTTCTAGAAGCACGCGCTCTCGTTGCCTTGGTCAATCGGTCTCTCGCTCTTCTGGGCCAATGTGTGGTGGCCAAACATGATTACCCTTCCGATGAAAGTGAAATTCTCCACTAGCGCAAAGAATCACACACACACACACCATACGTTACAATTGAAAAGTGTGACGCGGAGAGAATAATTATCTCGTTGAGAGCCAGAGCCAGAATCAGAGATAGGGAGAATAAGCCAGTTTTGTAATCGCTGCAATATCGCGATGGCGAATAAGGAAGCAACAAAAAATGTCAACAACACGACAGCATGTCTTTACCGCATCACCGCTACCGACCCCTTGCAAATATTCAAGAACACGAATACGAACGCGACCAAGGCCAAGTCCATGACCAATGGAGGAAGAGAGTACAATCCCACCACGCATGACCGAGAGTCGGAAAAGACGGAAGTTGAGAAAGAAATTAACGACGAAATAAAAATAAATAATTGAGTAGAATAAACCTTATAGAGACAGAGCGTGATAAGTTTGGTTGAGAGGGCGATTAAACAACGAACTGACCGGCAACAAGAGCAAAAAACATGGCAATCAAAAACATATACTACGAAAGACTTTATAGAGGAGCAGAGAATAATCTAGGGAAAGCAGTGTGAGACTGGGTGTAAGGCTGTCGACAGACTGGATGTGCTACAACAACTCTAGACAGAGTAGGTTAGGGTTTGTGGGGTAATAGAGTAAATAGGAAGCCATATTGAAGCTCATGATGGTTAGGAGAATGAGTATTCGGGGCATTCGACTATTGGTAATGAAAGTAATAGGTTTTTTGAAGTTCTTGATTCGACAATGTTAGAGGATCTCTAATACAAGGGTATATATTAACAGACACCATTCAAAAAGAGAACCGAACCAATTAGTTAAAACTTGGCTTCTGTACAAAAGGAAGCATGATTCATGATAAAAGTAAAGACTTAAGACGCATAGAGATATATTTATTTTATTTCAAAATTTTAGAAGAACTTGCTGAACATCGTGGAACTTTATTAAAGTCTTACTATTGTAGGAGTACTATATAGGCAGAGGTATCATAGGTGACTATTATACGTAGAGATAATACCTATTATAAGTAATATAGTGGGTCTTTCATTTCCCTTAATATTAATCTCTTTTACTAAATTCATAAAAATAAAGCCTTAACGGGTTAAGGTACACAAGCATACTAACATAACAAATGTGACTTTATATGTTGAGGGAAGACCGCCGCAACTAATAACCGCATGACCTTAACACTGAATGTTTCTGGTTGCTCTACAAATAATCGCTGGGAGTTCAGAGAGCGTCTAGAATTGCTATTTCTGAAATAAGAGCGATATATGCGACGAGAAAAACAAACCAAAACAATTTCATGTTATACGCGCTTGGCTGCGGGAGAGCCAAAAGAAGAGAGAAGCGCATTGAAAAATGAGAAGTGGGCTGACGGTCTGAAGGTCTATCATAAATTCAATAAAACGTGCATGTATTCAAGTTCATGAACAAAGTCGGAACGTGAAAGTGTGTGGGGCTTCCCATGAAGACTGCGCGATGTGATATCGAAATATAAATACTACTATATTTTTGGTTCGGTTCGATGCAACGAAATGTGAATGGTTGCGTATTGTATGGCATTTATTGTCTGGTTATTCGCAGTGGATTTAATTTTCCCCGGAATACTTTCATTTTCTGAATTTTCTTAATTTTCCTCCGAGAAAATCTTATGGGAAATATGTATATTATTTTAATAACGCCTTCCACTGCAACACAATCCTAACTTTATTCTACCAATATTTCTTAGACATCGCAAAAGTTCACTGGAAAGTTCAAAAATGTTCAATTAACTCAAAATCTTTAAGCATTCAATTTAAGTCTTCATTTTTTGCCACGCCGCAGAACGCCAAATTTAACAAACGAGCGCGCGACACGTCATGACATCCCCGGTGATACTAACGACTACGTAAAGTCCAATAACGTCTGCAACACTGCCATAGAACTCAATGCACGGTCACGCTGTGAACCATATTTACACAAATATCCATTCATTCTCTCGGTTACCTACTCACTCAATCACTCTGTTTCGCGATGTTAGCCGAGGCAATATGAGAATGTGTTTGCAGCTACCTATAGAGCTGCTTAAGCCGGTTAGGGTGTGGGTAGGTCGTGGCGTGGTGCCGAGTCGTCACCATCTTCAACAACCATCATAATCATCATCATCATCACACTAGCCATCGTAATTGGTGTCGTTTTATTGTTGTTGCTTATGCTGCCGCAAGTGTCAAAGAATGCAGATATTTTGCAGAAGTCAATGTATTTCATGTCGAGGGTGCAATGAACAGACAGACCCTGTCACCGTAGTTAAGGGACCGCTCTTGAGGTATAATGTGTTTGTTTGTTTGATTCCTCATGGTGTGTTGTATGTAATCAACTACGGCTGCACAGGACATCTCGGGAGTAATTATGTAATATAAAAATTATCCAAGCATTTCGTTTCCGCTTGCTTTTGACCCAATCCGTGACAAAGGCGAAAAGCGTGTTTGAGTGACCTTGAAATGCAACGAAAACGACGGTTTTTCGAATGAAATTAATGGCACAAAAATAAGCTACCACATACATACTCCCACGCACACGTAAATACACCTTCATGCTTGCGTTAACACACGAGCAGGGTCGGAACACTGATATAAATTAACTCACGACATTACTTGGGTAGGGGCTTTGTATTTGCATGCTAAATCTCGAAAAGAGATTGTATGGCATTTCAAGATGTCTTATGCAGCTCTCAAAGAGCTCCTTGCTTGATGGGATTGAATGCAAAAAATATCGTAACTATAATATAAATCGAGTATATTTAAATATTCACGACGCTAGATTGTGAATTATTATATTAAAAATTATTATCGGTGGGGTGGGGATTTACATGAAATTGAATGGCGTATGTAAAACTTCTTACTGGAAATATATGTGCTATAATCAATAGAATACAGGTTATGTCTTCTAATATCGGGGCAATATTTGGTTAATTAATCCGTTTGAGGCAAATGATTTTAGATGAGTATAAATCAGATAAGTGACCCACATTCTGGCGTGGCTATGGGTGGGTGTTGAAATATTACGATTTTTATCGATCAGAGGTTTTAAGATCAATAATGCAGTCTGTTACTTAGATTGAATTTAAAATGTAGTGTGTAGTGATAGTAGGTTTTTTCAAATACTTCACTGTTTGCATATCACCAACATCAACATATCTGTCATGCGAATAGTGGAACTGAAAAATTATACAATACCTAAACAGACTAACCACCTATCAGACCTACCTGAACTTGGTTTTCCTGCCGCTCTTCGTTCTTCCATGAAATGAACAAGCAAAAAGTTATGAACATGAATGCATGGGCAGTGCCACACAGCTCCCCATAAGTAATTTTCAGGGGCAACTGGCAGCAGCATCAACGGCAGCAGAAGCAACAATGACAAAATTATTAAATAAAAACAACAACAAATACAAAACGAGCAACCTAGACTCTACTGTTTATAAATGCCAATCCAAGGGCAAGGACAACAGGACATGCGCATCACATCCAAGTCATACTCGGTAACTTCAATGTTTCAGCCTTGTTGCAGACTGCACAAAAACATCTATGTATTTTTACAAGCGGGTGTGTGCTTGGGTGGGTAAGTATGTGTGACTTAGGAATTACTTCTGCAAAAACACCATATATATATATATATATATATATATATATATATATATATATATATATATATATATATATATATATATATATATATATATATATATATATATATATATATATATATATATATATATATATATATATATATATATATATATATATATATATATATATATATATATATATATATATATATATATATATATATATATATATATATATATATATATATATATATATATATATATATATATATATATATATATATATATATATATATATATATATATATATATATATATATATATATATATATATATATATATATATATATATATATATATATATATATATATATATATATATATATATATATATATATATATATATATATATATATATATATATATATATATATATATATATATATATATATATATATATATATATATATATATATATATATATATATATATATATATATATATATATATATATATATATATATATATATATATATATATATATATATATATATATATATATATATATATATATATATATATATATATATATATATATATATATATATATATATATATATATATATATATATATATATATATATATATATATATATTTATATATATATATATATATATATATATATATATATATATATATATATATATATATATATATATATATATATATATATATATATATATATATATATATATATATATATATATATATATATATATATATATATATATATATATTGTAATAAGATACTTTTCGTTTAAGTACTTTAAATAAATTTTTGTAGTAAACTTTGTAATTCATTAGACTTTAAGAAAATATTTTATCAATAAAGGGAGATTGAAAACTGAAATTGAGAATTGAGCATTGTTTCCTTAGTGTTCCGAAAATAAAATATATTGTATTTTACAACATCAGAAGTGGGATACATTTTGCCTAATTTCCGCGAGATTTTAATAATTTTCCTATTTGCGATTTCGACATTCCGATTCCGACTACAATTGCCTAATTTAAATTGATTGTCCAAGATGCCAAGAAAAATTCGGCGAAGTGATTTGGTTCAATGGCTCATAAGTCATGGCACAGAATTTCCTCAATCAGCTTCAGTTACCCAACTAAAACAATTGATTGGAGAGCAGCAACTAGAAATTTTGGAAGCCAGTTTAGAGGAAGAAGTTATTGAAGAGAGAGGAGATCAAGATCCAGAATTGGATGAAGAATTAAGAAAACTAAAAAAAAGGCTCGAGATCACTGAACTAAAGAAGCGCATAAGTGAAATGGAATCAAGCATAGGTCTTGTAAATGCAACTACTTCCATAAATGTCCCTCACAAACCCGATTTTGGTGATATTGAGCATATCGTTACACATTTTTATGGCGATGATCTATATGATGCACAAAGGTGGATCGATAACTTTGAACGAGCCTGCAATTCTGTGGAAGGTGATGATAGTTTTCGACTAAAATCCGTTCGTCGTCTAATGAAAAAAGGCTCACCAGCAGAATTGTTTTTGCGAGTAGACAAATCCCTAACGTATTCCGAATTTAAAGAAAATTTCTTAAAAACATTTGGTCACGTTTTATCTGCTTCAGAAGTAATCAACATTTTAAGAAATACAAAATTTATACCTACAAAGACTACAGTTATGGGATACATTTTGCAAATGGAAGAAATAGCTTCACGGGCAGATATTTGTGATAACCAAGTCATACAATTTATAATTAATGGACTCAACGATCAGTCTCCGAACATAGCTGTTCTTTATCCTGCCACAACAATAGAGGAACTCAAGTTATTGACAAGGCGATACGTTCAATTACGAGAGATGACATCATCCCGAATAACAAATCATCTTTTCAAAGCTTCAAATTTTACCGGAAGAATACATTTTAAGGATCCAAAAGAAATGCAGTGTTTCAATTGCTCTAGATGGGGCCACCTTTCGTCCGCTTGTTCAGAACAGAAGCGTCAAAAAGGCTCTTGTTTTCGATGCGGTTCAGTTGAGCATATCTTAAAAGATTGTCCTAAGACGGTCTTGTTACCAAACGAATCACGTGTAGCTTTATTAGACGGCAACGAACCTATCAACATACAGGATACAAACGAAGAGAAAATCTGTAGTGGGTTTTCAGAATTGAATATGGTGAGTGTCAGCTTTCAAATTAAATCTCATGAGCACACTGTCTTTAACAAATTCTTGTCTTTATTCGATACTGGTAGTCCGGCTAGCTTTGTTCAACGTTCAGCGACCCCCAGCTGCTTAATTAGCGATAGAAAATATTATTCTGGGTATAGAGGAATTGGAAACTTTCGATTAAATACTTACGGACTTGTCAAGGTCGTCATTAAATTTTTAGATATTACACGATTACTTACTCTTGTTATCGTTGAGGATAATTTACTTCCTACACCTGTTCTTCTGGGTAGAGATTTCTTAAAACTTTTTAATATAAAACTAACCATTTTCCCTTCGTTACCCCTGAAGAACTCTAATATTAAATTACATTATAGAAACGATGAAATTAAAATGAATAACTCACTATCGAAATATGTGTTTGATATGTTAGAATGTAAAAGTGGGTATTTAGATAAGAACTGGGATGAAAAGTCCAATTGTATAATTCAGGTTAGAAAACAGAAACCAGTTAATATCACCGACTCTTTAACTCAAAAGGAAATTTATTCTGTTCCAGATATATTCGCTATTGATATAGACCATAATCTGCCATATTCTAATGTCGATATTTCAGACCATTTAACTGCGAATCAGATTGAGAAATTGCATAGTATCTTATATGATAATTATTTTGATTTAAGAAATATTCCTGCTATCGAACACAATTATGAAATGAAGA
This sequence comes from Physocephala rufipes, assembly GCA_963966595.1. Classification (NCBI taxonomy): domain Eukaryota; kingdom Metazoa; phylum Arthropoda; class Insecta; order Diptera; family Conopidae; genus Physocephala; species Physocephala rufipes. The sequence goes on from OZ016503.1 coordinate 14,709,660, forward strand.
TCCGCCTCTCTTCTAACGCTTCTATTCAGTTTAGTCCACGAAGGTTATCATATCGCGATAAACTAGAACTTGATGAAATCATCCATAAATTGCTTCATGAAAACATAATTAGACCCTCTAATTCTCCTTACGCTTCCCCGGTTGTTTTAGTTAAGAAAAAGTCAGGAGAAATTCGAAAATGTGTTGACTATCGGGCTCTTAACAAAATAACAGAACGAGACAATTTTCCATTGCCTCTTATTGATGATTGTTTGGAGCGCCTAGAAGGGAAGAGGTATTTCACTTCCTTAGACCTAAAAAGTGGTTTCCACCAAATTCGTGTTTCGGAAAGTTCTGCTAAATTCACAGCTTTCGTCACTCCCATGGGGCAGTACGAGTACGTTCGAATGCCGTTTGGTTTGAAAAATGCTCCAGCAGTTTTTCAACGCTTTATTAACTACGTTTTGCAATCATTTATTCGTGAAGGTAGTATTGTGGTATATATGGATGACATAGTCGTGATGTCTGATACGATCGATCAACATTTTGAAATTTTACAAAAACTTCTGGGACGTTTGGCTGAATATCGTTTAGAGTTAAATTTTCATAAATGTCGATTTTGTTACCTAGAAATTGAGTTTCTTGGTTATCTCGTAAATAAAGATGGTATACGCCCAAACAATAAACATCTAAAAGCTATTAAAAACTTACCCCTACCAAAAAATCAAAGAGAGGTTCAACAATGTTTAGGGTTATTTTCGTATTTTCGCAGGTTCATTCCTTCATTTTCACGTATAGCGAAACCACTTTCTGATTTAATTAAAAAAGAGAGAAAATTTTATTTTGACTCAGACTGCCTTTCAGCGTTTGAAGATTTAAAATCCAAATTGCTCGAATCTCCTGTGTTATCTATCTATAATCCTGATCGGGATACTGAGTTGCACTGCGATGCAAGTTCAGTGGGATTTGGTAGTGTGTTACTGCAGCGGCAAACTGACGGTAAATTTCACCCCATTGCATATTTTTCTAAACGAACCACTCAATCCGAATCGCGATATCATAGTTTTGAACTTGAAACCCTAGCTATAATTTATTCCTTACGCCGATTTCGGACTTATTTAGAAGGAATACCATTCCGAATAATTACCGACTGCAATTCACTAGCATTGACGCTCAACAAAAAGAGTGTTAATGCCCGCATAGCGAGATGGGCGTTAGAACTAGAAAACTTTAATTATACCATTCAACACAGGAACAGCACTGCCATGGGGCACGCTGATGCTCTTAGTCGAAATCCAATCGTGTCTGTTATAAATCCTGAAGATGTTGACATACAACTACAAATTACACAAGGTCGTGATGAAAATATTGTTCAGCTAAGGAAGAAATTAGAAGAAAGTGAACTTGATAATTTCGCACTAAATGATGGATTAGTATACCGAAAGTTTAAGAATGATCGTTTACTTTTATATGTCCCGAGAGAAATGGAAAAAAATTTTATACGTGACATTCACGAAAAGCTAGGTCATCTTGGTATCACTAAAACTGTTGACCAAATTCTACTTCACTATTGGTTTCCCACAATGAAAATTAAAGTTGAAAACTTTATTCGAAATTGTTTAAAGTGTGTGCTCTATTCAAACCCACCCCATTCTAATAATCAAATTTTACATAATATTCCAAAAAATCCAGTCCCATTCGACACAGTACATATCGATCATTTTGGCCCACTTCCGTCTATTAGTTCTAAGCGCAAACATATTTTGGCTATAGTTGATGCTTTCACAAAGTTTGGCAAATTATATCCAGTGAATTCGACAAGTACGAAAGAAGTTTGTGCATGTTTAGAGAATTACTTTTATTATTATAGTCGACCACGAAGAATAATAACTGATCGCGGGACGTGTTTCACTTCGCTGGAATTTAGCTCTTTCCTGTTAAAACAAAATATTTTACATGTCAAAGTCGCTGTTGCATCACCGCAAGCTAATGGCCAAGTCGAGCGGGTTAATAGAGTCCTAAAGAGCATGTTGGCCAAGGTTACTGACCCAGTACAACATGCTGACTGGTCAAAAATGCTCTCCGATGTCGAATTTGCTATAAATAATTCAGTTCACTCAAGTACTAAATCCACCCCGAGTAACTTGTTGTTTGGCGTTTCCCAACGAGGCAATAAGATTGATGTGATCACTGAACATTTAGATGATAAATTTCGTGGACTTTCTGAAAGGTCTCTAGAAAAATACCGCTCTGTAGCTGTGAATGCTCTTGAAGTGGCTCAAAAGAGGAATATACAATATTATGCGAAAAGAAATAAACCTCCACCCTCATTCCAAAAAGGTGAATATGTTTTAATTAGAAACGTCGATACAACGATAGGATCAAATAAAAAATTGATTCAAAAATTTAAGGGTCCATATCAAATACATAAAGTTCTTTCCAATGACAGATACGTAATTCGTGATATCGAAAATTGCCCAATATCGCGGCTACCATATGACAGTATAATTGAAGCTTCTCATATTAGAAAGTGGGTAGAATTCCTTTAGAGTCGATGAATATATGTGTGCTAATGAGATCGTTTGAGGGCTGACCTTGACTAATAATATTCCATATGCTATCACATTATAAAGACATTTTTGTTAAGTACTGATGCGTATTTCGATCGGGTCGATCGATTATCAGGAAGGCCGAGCTGTAATAAGATACTTTTCGTTTAAGTACTTTAAATAAATTTTTGTAGTAAACTTTGTAATTCATTAGACTTTAAGAAAATATTTTATCAATAAAGGGAGATTGAAAACTGAAATTGAGAATTGAGCATTGTTTCCTTAGTGTTCCGAAAATAAAATATATTGTATTTTACAATATATATATATATATATATATATATATATATATATATATATATATATATATATATATATATATATATATATATATATATATATATATATATTATATATATATATATATATATATATATATATATATATATATATATATATATATATATATATATATATATATATATATATATATATATATATATATATTATATATATATATATATATATATATATATATATATATTATATATATATATATATATATATATATATATATATATATATATATATATATATATATATATATATATATATATATATATATATATATATATATATATATATATATATATATATATATATATATATATATATATATATATATATATATATATATATATATATATATATATATATATATATATATATATATATATATATATATATATATATTGCTGGTTTCACAATTTTATGATCTAACCTTTTTGTTAGTTATATATTATTCTGATTAGCATAAAATCATTAAAAAATTTGTTATAATTTTGATATAATTATTCACATTTTCGGACACAAAACTTGGTGCAATGTAGAGCAAACGGCTTCAGCTGTGCTGAAGCACCATAGCTCCAAGCAGCGCGGACTATTGTAATACGGCACTTTCACTGCTTCCTTCACAGCCACATGTGAGCATACGGTTTGTTTATTTAGTGCTGCGTAAGCACGCGCTGCTTCCATAGCTCAAGCCTTCTGCTAAGAATTATCGACAACAACAATTTGTTAACACAAGCAACACATTTTCCTGTAAATACGCCAAACTAGCAGCAAATAAATCAGAAATACTTTAATTCTATCAAAAAGCGGTAGTAATTACTTTTCTCCATAGCAAGGTTCAGTTTAAGTGCTCGAACTTTGAAAATCAACAGAAGGACAAAACATTATCTTTTCAGCATATTATTCAGTTCAAACGCTGGAATTATAAGATATACAATTTAGTTCAAGTGCTAAAATTGTATCATGAGACCTTCCCTACCGGTTGTTTTGGTTTATGTGCTAAAGACAATATCGAAAAATGTGGGAAATAAAGTTAATTAAGGAGTTAACATTTTTTGGTGACCCCGACGTGATTCAACACTTGCGTCAGGATGCAGAAATTCGAAGACGTCGTCAGCGAACAAAATGAGCAGGCAGTCAGCCTGAAAACACTTGTCCTCAATCTTAAGAAGGCTCCAAAGGAAAGACGAACGCAGGAGTACTGATTTCTGTCTTGTGCTTAACGTGAGCACCTGCCATGATTGGCTTAATCTCACGGCGGGCCATCGCGCACGGGGTTGCAAGTACGAACTCTGTGAACGTACCTTTTATGATTTCTGGCGACAACCGACGCCCAATTCGCTTACGGTTTGCCAGGCCGTGGCTTAACTTGTACCTGTGGAATGCCTGTAATGGCAGTAATGGCAGGACATTCCTCGCAGGTTACTATCGAATCACTATCTAAGGCTTCTTCCGGTCTTTGTCTACCGGCAGCCGATTTGTCGGAGACGGCCTCCTCACGCAACTCTACACGGAGACCCTTTCGTCTCTACCCGCGTAACTTTGGGTGGTCCCACAGCCACCACGAACCTCTCACAATGTGAGAAGCCTACCACGATGCGCTATATGCCTGGGCTTTATATTAGCGGGGTTTTGAAGACCCTTATAGGTGCGCATCACCAGTGGTACCGTTTTAAAGCCTTCGGTGAGGCCCCGGAACCAGGGTGCATAGTTTATGGCAAGTGAACCCAGCATACACTCTGGTCACTGCCATTTTGTCGCCCACACCGCAACGGGACTGGCACCCGAAGCAGGAGTACTTAAAGAAAATGTGGGAGGAATTAGACGAATCATGGACCAAGTTCCACGTCTGGACAACATGTTACGGCGACATTTGCATGCTGCGCCAGAACATACATCCTTCACTCAAGATGTATATGCAGCGGTTGGAGAAATATACAACAAGGCTCGAGAGGAACTCAAGCAAGAATTACGTAGTGACGGGCACACCACTAGCAGGAGACCCCAAAGGAGGTGTTCCTAAAGTTGCGAGTAAAACGGATCCAGTTCAGCAACCATCAGCCCAACGGTACACCACAACCAAGTTGATTCACAAACAACAGATGCTCGACGAAATAATAAAAAATATGGTCAACAATGTCATAAGCGACGAAGCATTGCGGTCTGGCAGTTATTATTCGAGCAAGGCCAAAATCATTGAAGGTCATTGGAGTGCAGTGCAACGGCTCCACAACCAAATCATACAATCATTAGGTGATTTTGATTCCACTAAATACAATTTGGAAAAATACATAGGCCAATGAAAGATAAAATTCAACATATTGGAGAAGACACAAAGCAAAACTTCTCTTCACGCATCGAGGCACCAATCATTAATTTGCCGAACGTCAATTTGCCAAAATTTGATGGCAATTATTTAAAATGGCATCCATTTTATGATATGTTCCGTGAGATGATTGATTCAAAGCCACTTCCAAAAATCCAAAAGATGTGGTACCTAAAATCAAATCTCACGGGGGAAGCAGAAAGGCTTGTTCGACATTTCTTTTTAACGGAAGAAAACTATCAAGCACCTTGGACCACTTTGCAAGATAGATATAATAATAGGCGAATCATCATTTCAGCCTCTCGTGATAAATTACTGGAACAACCAAAACGTACACATAATCACA
>OZ016503.1:14715410-14765410 GCA_963966595.1 Physocephala rufipes
ATGCGGTTTAATATGAAAACATTCGATAATCATATAAAATGTATGAAAATCAGGTGAATATTTTATCTTTGAGGAAATGCGTTGCTAAAGAACTGCCAGAGAGGACGAAAGAAGGAAAGAGAAAAGCAAAATAATTAGCAGATGCGAAATTTTTGGAATGAATTAGCAAATTAAAAGTTTTTAAAATTTGTATTAAAGAAAGGCCATTTATGCCTTCAAATAAATAAATAAATAAATAAATGAATAAATATATATATATATATATATATATATATATATATATATATATATATATATATATATATATATATATATATATATATATATATATATATATATATATATATATATATATATATATATATATATATATATATATATATATATATATATATATATATATATATATATATATATATATATATATATATATATATATATATATATATATATATATATATATATATATATATATATATATATATATATATATATATATATATATATATATATATATATATATATATATATATATATATATATATATATATATATATATATATATATATATATATATATATATATATATATATATATATATATATATATATATATATATATATATATATATATATATATATATATATATATATATATATATATATATATATATATATATATATATATATATATATATATATATATATATATATATATATATATATATATATATATATATATATATATATATATATATATATATATATATATATATATATATATATATATATATATATATATATATATATATATATATATATATATATATATATATATATATATATATATATATATATATATATATATATATATATATATATATATATATATATATATATATATATACGTATATATATATATATATATATATATATATATATATATATATATATATATATATATATATATATATATATATATATATATATATATATATATATATATATATATATATATATATATATATATATATATATATATATATATATATATATATATATATATATATATATATATATATATATATATATATATATATATATATATATATATATATATATATATATATATATATATATATATATATATATATATATATATATATATATATATATATATATATATATATATATATATATATATATATATATATATATATATATATATATATATATATATATATATATATATATATATATATATATATATATATATATATATATATATATATATATATATATATATATATATATATATATATATATATATATATATATATATATATATATATATATATATATATATATATATATATATATATATATATATATATATATATATATATATATATATATATATATATATATATATATATATATATATATATATATATATATATATATATATATATATAATATACTATATATATATATATATATATATATATATATATATATATATATATATATATATATATATATATATATATATATATATATATATATATATATATATATATATATATATATATATATATATATATATATATATATATATATATATATATATATATATATATATATATATATATATATATATATATATATATATATATATATATATATATATATATATATATATATATATATATATATATATATATATATATATATATATATATATATATATCTGGAGATTATATATGAGTCAATTGTTTTTATTGAAAACGTTATAATATATTGTTATAACATATAACATGTGCATCAAGCTTCAATTATGTTACATTAAAAACATTTTTCGAATCCAGAAACTGCAAATTTTGACGTTTGAAAATTTCGAACTCCAACTGTATTAAAGACAATAATATATAATAATGTATAATAACATAAATTTGGTTTCAATGTTTCAAAGAATTTTACAATCCAACAATAATTATGAGAGGAGGGCTCAATGTAGTTTTAACCGCCAGCGCCCCTCCGTGAATAGTTTTGTGGCCTTCACTCAGCTTTTATAGAGGCTTAATCACATTATATGTTAGGAACACATTTCCGTTATCCCTTGTCAAGTTCCGCTTGTAGGCAAACCGGTTTCACTGATAGACCATTTTCAGCGTGGCTTTTCATTTTCGTTCTCTTTAATCGTAGCTCACAGAGAAATGATGTATTTCCAAACATTATCATCCATCCGACTAACTGTCGTGCACGAGGAATAATCGTCGGACAATGACTTTTATGATATAGTCAACCAAATAAATATATAGATAAATTGAGAAAAATGTGTTATAAAAAATATTGGAATGATGCGATACCATGAACCATACATGAACACATTAAATACCCTCAATAAAAATATATTATCGAACGCTGTCAGTATGGAGTTTCCTTCGAAATAAATGCTAAAGTTAAAATGTACGAAAAACAATCCTGCAATAATTTTAATAAATGAGTAAAGAGGGATCAATATCTCTAAAGTTTAGAGTCTAAACAGCATACAAATACGATGCCCAAGAAAATTGGGAGAACAATACCACCACTCCACCAGCAGGTAACGCAAAAACTAAAAACAGTAAGAAATTTGAAAGCAAGTTTGTCTGGCTAACGCTGATGTCTGTTAATGCTATTCTTCTTGCTCATAGAGATTATTTCGTGTGATAACTGCGACTGGATTCTCTATTAAAAAGTATGAACGAATACATGTATGCATGCATGCAGTCGTTTGCGGGAGAGAAAAAGAGCAAACAACCGACAAAAATCAAAAGGAGACTGAATTCGGTGTGAATACTAATTCGTTGTAGTGTTGAACTTTTTTAACTTATTGAGATGTTGTTATGCCGTTGGATGTGTGTCTCTCTCTAGGCGGAGCAGTCCTATTCGTTAAATCAGTTGTTGCTATGCGCCACATATTCCGACAAAAGCATATTGTGTCGGCCGACAAAATGCTATTAACGATGCGATGAGCTGGTTTTATTCAACAATACATTTTCTTTTTGTCGAGTGAGTGAGACGGTATTGTCTGTTAAGTATAATTTTAAACATTATTGCAAAATTTTATTAATTCAAAAATATGAATACGGATTCGTTAAATAAGCCGTATCAGCGCAATATTTATCGGATGCGTCTAATAGAATTTGTGCGTGCACATCCAATTTTATGGGACAAAACGTCGATGGACTTCACTCAACGCAATGTTAAGACACAGAAGTGGCTGGAAGTATCGGAAAAGCTTGGAGTCTCAAGTAGGTAAAAGTGGTATGAAATTAATGGAAATGGTTGAGTTTATGTAGTCCCGTTATTTATGTTTCAGCAGTATATTTTTAGCTTTATAAACACAATTTGTCTTAATGTCGTAAAATCGTGTCGTGTCTTGGCGTCCGATAATACCGATAATACGTCAGACAAAATGTTTGTTTTTCACTTCTGTGTGTTTCACTCAACTGTTCGGATTTTATATGAATTTCGCTAAGCAAATTATAAAATTTTGTCGGGGTTCAGAATTCGGGATGCTAGTTTGTGTTTCTACAGTGTAAGACTTGTCTCATATTTGGATGAGTGCTATCTGGTTTGTTTTCATGTTTACTCTTAATTATCCACCTTACTCTTCGGTGGATAATTAGATGTTATTGCTATTAATGAAAAATGCGACATATAGAATTCATGAAATCTTTATTTAGAAACTAATGAATTCATTCAACGATTATCACAGTGGACAAAATACGACGCACTTGGGAAAATCTTCGCGATCAATACCGTCGCGATCTTAAACGATCCCTCTCAACCGGTACACCCTCTCAGTGGCGATTTTTTGAGGATATGGACTTCATACGACCGATGGTACGCATCAAGGGTCTGGATCATAAATCTGATGGATCAAAGACTGATCATGGAGTTGCTGAAGACATTTTGGGAGAGCAAAATAATACAACGAGAACTTTAACTACGCAAAACACAATAATCACAACAGCAAACACAATGAAGTCGAATTGCCACAGTTCTAGCTTTGTACCCGTACAGTTGATTGCCGATTGGAAGCGATTGACGAATTCTAACCAATTACAGCAACAAATAAACCGGTGTGGATCCGGGCTGCCTGAAAGTAACCAGGAGCAAAAGACATTTCCACAACATTCGTCACTACATAGACAACATTTTCAACCCTGTGACTGTCAGAAATTTGAAAATTTAAAAGGTTCTAATTTTTCCATTGATTCGCAGTCTCGAAGTTCTCATCATTCCAAATCGAAAGCACTCATCACGCGGGCCCCAAATACGGAAATTCAAAAGTTGCAATATGGAAATTATCCGCCAATCAGCGATTCTGATGATACTGAATTCAATGATCTTAGCTTTGTCGATGTTTCGAATGAGATTAAAATTGAATTCGAATCTGATTCTAATTGTCTAGACTATGTCTCCCAGCCAAGAACTCTAACTGAGAATCCGCAAACGCAATATCAACAACCAAAACTTGAAGATATTCGTGCGTCTACGCCACATAACAAAAGCGTATCCAACCCGAGCCTCTATAACACTGAAGGCATTAGAGTCGGAACCATATCGACAACAAATAATCACAGCACCACAAACTCTCGTTATCAAGGACAAAGTACAGAAACGACGACTGACGACACGCACGATGAGGACTATCATTTCGTTATGAGTATTTTACCGACATTACGTCAAGTTGAGCGCAACCAAAAGTTCTCTTTACGCTTACAGATAATGTCGCTTATATCGAGAGCACTGAATGAAGCTAATAAAAAGCAGTAAAATAAGTCTATTGGAGATAATTAAAATTAAGAAGGAGATGTATTATGCGGTTTTTATTTAATTGGCCAGTGATAAATATGAATAAAATATAAAAAACAATACTAGCAATGTTTGTTGTAGATCTCAAAGCGGTTTATTTCGGACCCGTCGGAATCGGAGCTGCTCTTTATCATTTCTGCGTAATGAAGCCGCTGCAGAAGCCTCACTTCAACGCTGTCAACTTCTGATTCCGTATCGTTTAAAATGTCATCCTTTTTATTTCGAAGAGCAGAAAAAATATAACATGAAGGCTAGTGTTAAACCCCACCAAGCCATACTAAAATGGTTTCTTCGTCACATTTCGAAGGAAACAAAACACTAGAAGTTGTTTCGTATGTTTCGAGAGCTCGCGGATATTAACGGGGTATTGCATACGTTCAACTCACACTGAATGAAATAGAATTGCTTCCAGGTGACACCGTCGAAAGCTGTACTTTCTTATGGCGTATCCCAAATTGAACTAGCTGAAACAGAACAAGTAAAGGTGCTTTGGCCTGTCCGAAACTCTGATACCCTACAATCAAAGGTTATATCCGTATTCCTAGTAGAGACGCGCATTACGCCCACATTTTACAGACGTTGAAACAGAGCTTCCTATGTGCATACATTTATATAAGCTATAAAAAGTAGGCTTGGTCCTCATCCGATTTCGCCCATTTTCAATACCAATTTGCTTACAATAACGGAAGAGTTGTGCCAAATTTCATGCCCGTATCACTTCGTTCTCTCGTAATCGTGATTTCAACAGACAAACAGATGGACGAACAGGGCTAAATCGGCTCAGGTGATTATTCTGAGCCAGAATATATATACCTTTCAATACATGCCAGACCTTTAATGTGTTGCAAACGGAAGAACAAATTTGATCTGCCCTAAACCCTTCGGGTGTAGGGTATGAAAAGGAGAAAAATAATTTTAAGGATAGAGCGGAAGGAACAAGGCACGGTAAGAGAGAATATGAAAGACAAGAGCGCATGACTTTCCAAATATCTATGAGTACTAAGGAGTGAATCGAAAATTTACTTTCGTTTTCCGTTAGCACATACGAAACGAAGCAAGAGAATAAAATTATTCGCTTTTTCCATAATACTTTTGTTGGTGTGTGTTAGAAAATAAAACGTTTTCCTAATTTATGACATCGTTTAATCAGACTCGGTGTGAGAGCAGCCTTAGGGTTAAGCGAGTGAAACATATTGCTACACGTCTTATGCAAAGGGTAGACACGGAAATTCTGAACGCTCTACGACTGACGGGGGCGGGGAGCTAAGTTGAGTTTAAGGAAGTAATAGTAATTGAAAAATAGGCGCGGCACTAATGAGATTTCGCCAATTTTGAATACCAAATTAAGTAAGACAAAAAAGGTTTATGCCAAATGTCATAAGGCTACTTTATTTCTTCCTCCTAAATCGGGATTGGTACCGACGAAGACATCAAATTATATAGCTTTCACGCCATATTTATTATTCAGGATATATGATATGAAAAGATAATCATGATCAAAAGATGATTACCAAAAAGTAATGTAATGTAAATTTCTACGGCGAGTTATAGGTTTCTCCACCCTAAGACAGTACATGTGCATTTTCAAAATGACGCTGAGATCGCTACTCAAAATTTTAAATTGCAAATGCAAGAATATACATGTTCATTTTACAACATGTACAAATGACGCGTAATTTGTGAATGAATATTTGCCCTAATGTGCAGACGGAGACTATTTTATAAATGCTTTGTCACAGATGGTTGATGCCAATTTATATGCTTTTGAGCTGGGTGAGAATTGACCGGTAAGTAGGTAGACCTCCATCAGACAAAGTAATATCGCAATATATAGAATAATAGTAGTTTAAAGAAAGCCTCAGCAACACCTGCACCGTGTGTCCAAATTTTCAAAAACGGAATGATTTAAGTAAAATTAGACACATAGGTTGGATTCACGTAGATATAGCTTCACAAATTATTCGAGATTTGGGTTTTAAGATTTGCATATCGCAATTGGTGTGCTTATTTTCGAAACTTGGTTGGCTTAGATTAAATTGTCGACTAACCGGCTTTTGCAGTATGGGCAGAGATAGAGATAAAGGACACTCGCACTAAAAATGCACATTTTTGGCTTACATTCACAAAAGGCATAAGTTTCTTAAGAAATCGGTACAAGCTTTACAAGAAATTTATAGCCACGCCAACGGCACCCGCACGTGCGTTTTTGCATTGGTATTGATTCTAAGAGTGTTATAGGTGAAAACGATAGAAAATTTGTATGAATTCATTGATGATAAAAACTATGCCTTATTTTTTAATCATTTGGTAAATAAAATGTGATTCACTAAAGAAGAACCCAAAAATAGTATAGTTAGCATTCATTTTATTCAAACGAAAAACTACAAATTACTTCCCCGCTATAAAACCTTACTTGTGTAATTGTATTTCACTGTAATAAATTTGGTGGTATCTTGATAATAAAAATCAGTTATAAAAATCTGTAATTTTCTTTACGATTTTAAGAATTATATACTTCACATTGATTTGGGAGATCGTCCATCTTCGTAGCTCCCCATTAATTTTCTTAAAATAAAGCCTACCATTATTGTATACGTTTGGTGAAAATTATATAGAAGTAGAAATTGGGCAAAATGTTTTCAACACGCTCGACGACAAAAATGGCGATATGCTCGTTAGAAAACGCACAGCAAAGAAGAAAAAACTCGGACAAGTTCTCACACATTGTGTCGGGGAATTCAGCAGTCTATAAAAAATGGCCATTAGAACGAATTTCTGATTTACAGCAACGAGCGTCCTATCTCATTTTCTCTGGTAATAAGATGTCGCAGTAGCACAGTAGTATTGAAAGTAGTTTTATAGAAAGTGAAGCACTTTTGTCCACGAATTCCTTGCATTGTTTTCACAATAAAGACGAAATGTTTGTATGAATATTTGAAAAAGTCTGCATGTACACTAAAAACATGATTGCTCTATGATTCTGATAAATTAAATTTGTATTGAAAGGACTTTAACTGTTCCTCCAGGCTGGAAAGGTTTGATAATATGAAAGCTGAAAAAGAACAAAGTAGGAAATTTCTATCAAAAACTAAAATGTGAACGATAAAGGTCATAGATACTCTAATGGACCAAAACGGGATTAGAGGGTCGCATCGGAATTCCGATAGAATGGCATGTGACGTTCGGAAATAACGTCGGGAAGAACCGAAGACTGCAGCACATCTTACCATTATTTAAGGCGTGGGTAGTGGTTGGTGTGTGGGTATAAAAGCTTTGTATGTGATACGAGGGTTTTGAAGTATAAGTTGAGATTCGTCAACAACTGTCATTGCCTTTTCCATTGCCCCCTTTTCCCCACTTGTTTGCTGATGTTGAGGTGATAAATAATGGAGGGATGTGCAGGTTGGTTATATTGTCCAAATGAGTCCATTCTCGTAAATCAGTCTGGTATAAACGGTTCTCTAAAATAAGATGGGAGGTGGTCTACATTTTAACGACTTCATCTCACTAGGACTCTGGCTGATCTGACTAAGATGTTCTTTTTCCATATTGACGCTATTGAAAATTAATTTTCTTCGTCTGGTTTTCCTCGTTTTATCTTTATTATTTTATGCCGAAACGAAATAAAGTAAATGTCGAAAAACAAAATACGGAATATCTCCATAACTGTCGTTTGATGTGCCTTCAATCCATTTAGATCTCTTCCTGGTCGTTCAATTTACAGGAAAGCGACACTTATTATCGTGATGAATTTCCATTTCCATTCTCTGTTTTCGCAACTATCTCATCCCCAACAACTTGCCGTAATCATTGTACCCGTCGCCAGTCAACGTCATCATCATCATTATCACCATCATCATTGCCAGCGCCAGCGCCTTCTTAGTTTTTCATAACTCGTTTCTCCTCGGTAGAACAATAACAGACTAACCTATAATAACCTGTAATAAAATGCACAAAATAACTCGGCGTCTCTCTCGGTCCGACCCCGCAGCTGAAAACGAGAGCATGACAACAAATTCAATCCCGAACTTTTTGCACGCAATAGTCGCCGACCGACACACCCTTGTCTCTCCAATTCATTCTATAAGATTCGAATGGTAAATGAAACACACACAATGATACCAAAGTAATACCCAATACTGCACACATCCAAATGCTCTGCCTATTTGTTCATTTCTTTGCTCTTTACTTCTCTTCACCTCTTTCATCTAGAAGGCAGCTAATGGTCTGCGAGCTAATGGTCCCTTCCTTCCGAGGGTCTATCAGGAATCCATCGGTGGTTGTGTAGTCATGAACCTTGTTAGCAGATCCGTAGAAACGTGGATTCGGTTGCAATTTCATGTTCATGGTGCAATGCCAAGTGTAAGCAGCGAAATACAAAGGGAACACAACCAGAAAGAGCCCGGGAGAAGGTTGCAGTGACTGAAGCGCGCTGATGTGCAATTCAAAGAGTAAACATTAAAATTCACTCGCTTTATCGTGAGAGAAGGAACACACAGTCTAACAGGAATATTGGAATGATGCGATTCGGTGCCCGGGAGAAATAAAATGGGATGTGTGCGAGTGTGAAACTGTATACATCAGTACATTGCAGCAAAAGAGTAAAAAGCAGCAAAAAAAGACCGGTGAAGGTCATTGCTACCAAAGCCAACTCCATAGGGCGCCTACTCTGCAACGTTCTCGTCTCAACCGCCGGCGAACGGGCTGCCGAGCTACCTCTACAAATTCATCATACGGTGTGATGTTGATAGTCTGTAACTAATCGAGAGTCGATTGTATTTCAGCGTATTGAAATGCATTGAAGGATGAGCGGTGAGGGAGCTTAGTGTTGCCAGACTGGACAAAATTATTCGCTGGCTGAAATGGGTTAATATATAGGTGGATTTTGGCAGGAATTATTTAAATTGACATAAAATAATAAAAGATTACTTCGCTTTATGATTTCAACCACTTTGTGATGGTGTAGATAAAATACAAAAATTGCATTTCCCTGAATATTTCACACGGGACGCAATATCAGATAACAAGATTCGTACTTATTACATATTGGCCTACAACTCTGGCGTTCTTATAGAACTTGTTTCACATTGGCCTTCAAGTTCTGGAGAACCAGATTTCAGGACTTCTTGAAACAACGCAAATATTAAAGCGACAGTTAAACGATGTTGGTACTTTAACTTTACGTCTTCGTCATCTGACCACTTCACAGAAACGTCTCTATATTTTAGCACAAATTCAAAAAATTTATTGAGCCTTCGCAGTGCGTTTGTATTGAAGTTGACATCGAGGTCCATTAGAGTCAATAAGTATCAAATTTCCTTTATTTTGGCACATAGTTTAATCAGAATACGCATGCTTCTGCTCACCACAAGTCATGAGACAAACTCTTTTGTCTAATTTTTACTCTGGCAGCGTAATATTGTCATACATTATTATGTACACATGTAAATTATCTTTCGAACTCGCATTGCACACCGCTTTATTAGTTCCTCATTTTTTGTGTTCCGCAATCTAAAAAAGAATTTTTTTTCGGTTGCATCTCCTTTCTCATGCGAAACGTCTTGCTGTTAGTTATCGGTATTTTTTCATTTTATCTGCCGCTTTAAAAAACTAAATTTTCTTCAGCTAAAGGAAATTTTGTAAGGCGTTTAAAGAACAAACTCAATTGGATGTCGAGTTGGATCAACCTGACGGACAATCCTTGACTTTCGACTGCTTACTAGCAATAATTGTCCCACCCATTTTGACCTCATGTTAGTAATTCGCATTGAATTATTTTGGCTTCACAAGAAACAAATTTCTTCTTTGCTGATTTATGACTAGAGGAAAATCGCCAGATCTTCGTCGAAAAAGATTCGAAATATAAATTCAGTCGGGCACTTCGCAAATATTAAAAAAGCGTTGCATAACCTTCCGTTAGCACAAAACTTCTTTCTTCTCATTAATCTGTTGGTGTAAACAGAAACATGAACCAATTTGGGTGAAACTACCCCGATAAACATTTGGCCTGAAACTCAGGGGGGATCAACGAAACATCGAAGGATATATGAAGATAAAATTTGACTTATTCTCCCTTTTCATGTAGAAGAAAAAGGAAACCATAAAATTTACTACAGATTATTGATCTTTGCGAGGGTGAAAATTTCTCAAAGAAATATTTTTACCTTGCGTCGAAATAAAATGTTGCCAAATTTGAAACTGAAACGTAAATAAGAAGTAAGTAACAGATTTACTGCCAGTCCCACCCCTATCCCCCTTACTCCTTATTAAACAATCAAAGGACATGCAAGCGGCGTCAAATTCGGGTTCATGCAAAATTTTTATTCAATACGCAATTCGAAGGACGTAGACCGACCGCAGCCAAGGCATACATTTTGGGCCAATTATTGGTTGACATTTAGAGCATGTAATCGTCGCCTTGGTAACGACTCAACAGATAAAGACTGCAAGACACTGCGAGGGCGTGTACATGTGCTTGTATGTGTGTTTTTACTGTTATCGAATGTACTTTAAAATGAGAATACGAATAAATTGTTTTGAATGAGAGGATTTAACCCTCATTTTGATATTCCATTTGATGGGGTGTCTTATTAATTGCGCAGTAGAATTGACTACAACGAAAATAAATGTTATAAAAGAAACAATTGTTTTCGTGAGGAGATAAAGATAGTGAACCATATCAGAAAGACAAAAGATAATAATGAGAGAGGAAAGTAACTTCATTATTTTACTAAATATTAGTCTAAGTTTACCTTAGACTCCTGAATATTTGCGAAAATAGAATAATAATCGGTTTGATATCATAATACTGTATAACAATTGGCGAACGATGTCAAGGTTGTCACGGGTTGGGTGAGACGTGGATTGCATGAGATATACAAAGCAAAAAAATGTCCACCTAAAACCTTGAAAACTTAAAAAATTGATGGATTTTCTATAACATTTCATAAAACCAAAGCGCATATAAGGAAGCCTCGTAATCAATTTGCACGAATGATTATTATGTTCGAGGAGGAATAACCCTTTGGTCTAACGAAGCACGTGAAAATTTTTTTGTATCAATTTAAGTAAAGTATCTCTTTTTATACGATATCTCTTTTTTCTTAAAGGAAGTTTTAATCATTTTCGGAAACATATAGAACCCCGTGCACTACCAGCCTCAGATTGGACATATCCCTACATGGATATACTCGTACACTTATCCACTCATACACTTCTCCGATACATCCCTACCTATACTCGTATCACTTCTCCATCTTGTTTTTCTTAACCAATTCTGGTTTCTCCTTCTGTACTGTTTTGTTCAAATGATCGAGTTGTGAACGGTACAGGTCCAAATCTATGATTTCGCCAGACTGGTGCAATTTACAGTCCAAAAATCACTTGCAGCCCAACCAAACACTCAGCATCAATCACTAACGTTTTGAAAAGTCATCAGCCTCCAGCCATGATCGCTGGTGTCTAATATTCCCGCCTATTTTTTGTCCACTTTTCGTGGCCTGAATTGATTTTCCTAAAAAATGTAGTTTCTCATTGACGGTAATTCGGATAATCGGATCTCTTTACGAAACACATTTTGCATCTGAATATCGAGCTTCTTCCTTCTCTGCACGGAAAGCGTGAAGATGAAAGAGATTCATATTACACCCCATTACTATCCATTTTTAGTCAATCTACTCTTCATTAAAGCCACTTTGTTAACAATTTTATTTTCAAACTTTTGGGATAATGAATTTTCAAACTCTGCTCTTTTTGGACGTTTGATCTCCTTAAAGTTTAAATTTTTTAAAAACAACACTTTGAAAAACAAACAATATTTCAGAAATATTTTTCTCAAATACAAATCTTTGTTGTTAAAATAATTAGGGTAGCACGAACGTTGCTAACCATCGCTCCGAAAGTCATTAGAGGCTTGCCAACGGCACCATCGCCAACTGTTTTTGGATGGTTGCGGTATAACGGTTTCGAAGGGAGAATGCCCCATTTATACAAAAATTATGCATATTATGTATGTTGTCAATTGATGATACTCGGGAAATGATAGGGAAAGCACCTAAAAAACAGATTGGAATAAAATTTGCTGATGTAGCGGCAAAAGCGTTCTACTCTCACTGGTGTTACCTCTTTTGTATTTGAATTGGTTCGAAGAGTTCGCGGAAGGGGACGGCATAATTAACGACGGAGATGGAAATACTCATAAAGAGAGGAACATTTACCTATTTGACAAATATGACGAATCATCCAATGGACTCATTCCATCGTTGTAACTTCTTTTAAAATTTTCTTCGGCTTTTGAGTGTTCTTTCCTACCTGCAAGTGAGACGTAGACAAGGTTATCGCACTCGCCACTCGAAAACAGATTTTCGAATCTAACTCCTAGACGCATCGTGGCCATACCAGCACCAATGCCACCGTCACACCAACACTGACGTCGATAAATTAAGGAGCCAAGGCAGGCAAGGCAAGCCAAGCCACAGGCAAGGATTTATCTACTCGCCGCCATCACTCGAATGGATGCTCTATTGAACTGCTGACAAAGCAACGATTTAGATGTATCAGATAGCAGACAAAGCGCGTTTGATTGTAAATGCCGGCAATGCATACATAATTTTGTCTATTGCAAACAATTGCATATTCTAATATATAATATATAAATACATATGTATATCGCATTTGATTCTGTCTGGCACTCATCCTATTCTCTCCCTTCCAATAATTACTACGTAGTCATTTCATTTAAAAAATTTCATTCGAAATAACCGCGCATGCCTTAAAACAGCACTCTCTTTCTCTCTCCTCTCTTCACGTTTGTGGACGTTGCATGCTCTCGCATAAGGCGAATAACCTGTAAATACTTACATATACCACCGAAACTACACTCCATTCCTCTTTTAGTTATTTCCTTCCTAAACACTTATCCAGTTCTTATTTATCCTGCATGGTACGTGGTGAGAAATTCTTACTTCGTTTCTCATTTTTTCACTCACAGTGACGACTGACTGCCTACCTTCCGTCGGCGACCTCAACCAATGATGTATTTGGTGAGCTATTTTAACCGCACTTCAGCCGTCACGACCATCTTAGTTCTTTCATAAATTTCACTTTACGTTGGTCGGTTTGTCTGGCAGCTCCTTTATTTAATTGTTTTTCCATAATCAACCCATAACCCACTCTTTGCCGACCAATTCTGACTTCAATTATTACTCACAATTTCACCACCAAGTGAAACCTTTGGAAATACTTTCCATGACCGCCAGTCAGGATGTTCTAATTCAATTGCACATATTTGGCAGCAAGACTATCTGGAGATACGCCTCCTATGCGTAACTCTGACTGTGCGCGGGTATATTCGTATAAGAAACCCCGATATGTATAAATTAAAGATTATGAATCCGTCTGCCTGTGAATCAGCGTAACACATTTAGTGGACGTTATGGCGGGGCAATATTGAGAATTTTTTAACTATATTGAAATATTCGATTATTGATAATTGATGGACCCAATGAGTGAAGTTTTTAATACAAGAATTTTAAAGATGTTACAAAATTCGAATGCATCCTTTAGAATCTTCCTGAAATTTCATTTATATCGACTTTTGTGTCTGACCAATAAATGTTTGCCGAACCTTCTCTGCTTTCGTTATTTGCCTACGAGTATTTACGGTACTGATCAAGAGGAAAAAGTAAAACTAATAAAACGTTGCAAACAAAACATTATACGATGGACACTAACCACTCTGATCTGCGGGAAGAGCCAGGGAGGAAGAGAGCTCATTTACAATAACAAAAACCACTTATATATCCGAGACGATGAAAGCAAAAACCACAGCGAAGTGCAAGGTCGACGAACGCAACTATGTACATGTTTGCTTTAGTCATCACGAGCGAGAAAAGGGGCGGTAGAAAACATTATGAAAGTATGTGTAGGTCCGGGTAAAAAGGAGCTTGTTGAAAAGGATACAAAAAAAAGAATGAGTGTCAAAGAATGCGGGTAAGAGAGAATTGTAAAAGAGTAAGAGAGGGATGAGAGCGAGCATTGTTTGGGAATGTCGTAATCTTGTATCTCGATGGCAAAATAACATACAAAAACGAATGCATTGCAGCGAGATCCAAAATTTCAAACAAATGAAAAGGACAGTCAGTCAGTCAATTAGTTATGATGTCATATAGTCAGTCATTCACGTGTTTGGCGTGGCAATCCAAGGCGTCCTTCCGTCCATCGTAACACTTCGTGGAATGCCTCGGTGATGGAACTGGAGTAAAATGAAGCAGACTTTCCAAGTTTTCAGTATTTAATGGTGAACGTAGTTGTGTTGGGGCAGGGTGTGGGTGAGGGAGGGTAGGTGTGCTTACTGAGGTGGCTCGTGTGTGTTGATATTCAAACTCGATGAGTCTTCCTCACTCCTTTCCGCTATTATCGGCTTTCCGCATTCAACACCCTACGTCTGGATGTCATGTGAATAAATTTTCAGAAAATAAGTTGTGAGTTATGCCAACAAAATTTGCCCTCATGTTGGGATGGGTCGCGAATACCTCGACTGCCTTGATTTCAGTTACCCCGGTCGCGGTCGTTAGCTTTCGCAGTCTCCTTTTGTGGGCTATTCTTGCCATCAGACGACTCTCTCCAGATAGTGCACGATTTCTTCTTTCATGTTGCCACTCTCGCATATTGTTTCGCTTCGTCCGCACCCGCACCCGCACTGCAGTCATAAACGTTTTCATTCTAGTCTCCTGACATTGCATATTCTTATTCTTCTTCCTGTTTCTCGCGTGGAAATGGAACTGTTGAGAGTGAGAATATGTAAATGTCAGTATGGTGCAGTGTTATTTGTCAGTCTTCGTTCGAAGGGTTGGATGAGGACGGGATTATGGTGAGGGTTCCCTCTATGTAGAGGAATGATGTCGGGAGGAAGCTTCACAAATTTAAAGTTCAATGTTACGGGCTTGTTTTCATTGCGAAAGTTCTTATTATTCTTCTAGTTATTCCTTGACTTCTTGTTTGATTCGTTCTCGTTGTTCTTAAGGGCATCAAATACAAGGCTCAA
This sequence comes from Physocephala rufipes, assembly GCA_963966595.1. Lineage (NCBI taxonomy): Eukaryota > Metazoa > Arthropoda > Insecta > Diptera > Conopidae > Physocephala > Physocephala rufipes. Next base: position 14,731,320 of record OZ016503.1, read on the forward strand.
TGTACAGAATATTTGCATACCATATGAAACAAGCGATAGTTGTTCGATATTAGCCGAATATATCGAGTGAAACCTAATTTTAAGCAATTAATCATTATAATTATCGAAACTAACGAAAAAATAGAATAATAAAGGATACCCTTGAAAGAATGCTTTTGATGCCTGACTGAAAGAAATGCGTCTGAAGCAAAGATGTCGGCTTTGGCGTCGATAAAGTTCAAGTTTCTCGAGAGGTATTTGGCGAACTAAAGTAACAGAAGACTAATTTGAAATGCCCCTTGATTTAGAAGAATATTTCTGGATATTTATGAGAACGAAGGGATTATATTCGACACACAGATCACGTCGAGAATGGGATTATCACTCAAAAGCTTTTGTTTGTATTCTGACGATGCTGTGCCCATTTGGGCTAAGTATTTTTACGTAATCAGAACAACATGTGACTTCGTAGAGAGTATATGAGAAAGGGGAAGTACATTTAGGTAATATACATAATGACGCTTTGGTATTAATCCCATTGCTGTCGGCCATATTCTGTAATCGAAAATATTTGCGACTGCATTTACGTTATGACTCCAATCATATATTACAAATATTATGTCGTTGAGGGCATCTAGTCATACGAGAGCATTTGACCAAGAGGAATTCATAAATGATCAATAATTTGGAATATACTTCTCGAAATATACAGCGAAATCTTGATACGAGTTTTTTGATAATGGCTGTAAGCAAGTGAGCATCAGTGCTATTTTCTTATTACGAACAACTACAAATCCTTAAAATTTAATTTTTCTGTGAGATTGCGCGAGTATTTCAAGCACAAATTGTGAATCTTCAAAAGATATAGTTTTTTACCGGAATATATTTCGGTGTCTATTTTTGTACTTCTTGAAGGGTTGCAAAGTGAAAGAACTCACGGTATGTCAATTGAACATAATGCGAATTTGTTTCATAAGCCTTAATTTGTTGTTGCAAATATTGTAAAAAACTGAATGAAAGGGAATGAGAATAAAACGAAAAATGGCAAAGTTCTTACGAAGATTCATTCAAAAAAATGAAACAAACAAAACGGCCACCCTTTACTCTCGATTGCCATCCCTCCACCTTGCGGCGCACCGACAGCTCGATGGAAATTATTGAAGCACATCGATGGTGTTGTCTGGTTACCCCCAATATCGCTTGTTACAACAACGTCGTCTGTTTTTGCTTTTACTTTTGCTGCCACGAGACTTTCTCAACATTACCCTTTATTTGGCACAACATTTAGAGTGAGACGCAAACATATTTCGACTGAATTTTTTTAGGGTTACGAACCTTCACAAAATCGCTGGCATCGGCCCACCTTCAAACTGTGTTGTAGCAGACTATGACCGATTGACGTTCTAATCTGCCTGCGATTTTATGAGGAAGCTTTAGATCGGCAGTGGGATGATTTTCTATTCATTAAAACAGACAGAAAGGCAAGTAAGCGACGTCTATTAATGAGCGTATGTTGTGTTGGAATATCCTTCCATTGGGTTATTTGTTATTTGAAAAGCTGAGCTGATTTCATTCTCATTTCTAATGTTTGCTGATATCGAGAAAAAACCAACAAAATCAAACTAATTTGACTGCTGAAAAAAATATTCTAAGAGCGAGGACCAGACAATCTTCTAGCGACACAATTAGTATGGGTGACACCTGAGCTAGAAGTGACGCAGTCAACTATATGCTTTAGTTACAAAAATGTTATGCCTTCGATTATCAATCAATCAATTATTTAAGTTATTGTTTCGTATATTATAGTTACTAAAAATAATAATGTCTTCTTCGAATCCATCGTCTCCCAATCATTTTAGAAACCCCTTTTAAGGAAGCTTGAAAAATTGATCAAGCCTAATTTTGCGACAGGAAGAATAATAATAATATTTTACCACAAGTGACCACAAAATGACGTTTGGGTTCTTCAAAAATTTCATGCCGTGTGTGTGCAATGAAGTGAGCTTAGACAGTAGTGATAGTAGGCGCCACCACAATCTGAAATTAAACTTTTCGGATATAGAAAAGACAGAACGATAATGGGATCGAAATCATTGAAGAGCAGTAACGATTCAATTAAATATTTATAATTTTAATCAATGATTTTTAATTATAGAGGCAAATGTCGTCTCGATAGTTAACAGTGTTTACCGCCACTGCAGATGCAGATGTTGCAGATCGAATAAACTAGCATAACCGGCCAAACATCCGAACAACAGGCACGCGAAATTCTGGAATTTTCTGCGAAATAGAAGGAAAGAAAACTGAAGAAAACTCTGCCGCAAGAAAATAGAAAGAAGAAAATGGGACATTTTTAAATAAACGAACATTAAATTCCGTTTGCAGGAAATATCGCGGAGAAGGAAACCACTTCATTGTCGTCTTCCAAAAAATCTATTTCTTCCAAAGGCAAGGAAAGTTTTCGAGTTCTTGTCCCCTTCTGAAAGCAAATTCATTCTTCACAACAAACCTCCATCGCCCACGAATGCAGTGGGCCAATGCCAATATTGTGCTGCATCGTGAACCAACGCCAAAACGCGGCAAACACCAAAAACATTCATTGTCAAAGTCGTAGTAGGAATCGGAATCGGGGTCGAAGTCGGCTTCACCGTCGGTTCCCAAACCAATAGTCAGTTTCATCATTTGGCATCAGCGTAGAAGCAGCCGATTGCCTGACCTAACGACAAACCGAGTGGTTGCATAAGAGAACCAGCAATAAAAAGAACAACAACAGAAACTCACTCTCTCTATCTGAACTCACTCCGATGGGGAGCTAGGCCGCCATGTTGGCGCTCCTGTTGGGATTGTCTGTATTGCCCGAACGACCCCCAACCCGAACGGCCCTCAACAATGCCGTCGACAAGCTGTCGTTGCACTACTTCTCAGACTCTCGAAAAATATCGATTGAAAAGTGTCTCAGTAAAATGCAGGTCATTGATCCGTTCGTGTCTACTCGTTCCTAGCGTTCGTTCGTTTTGCTTTCATTCAGATTCGGGCGCTACAAAGCAGGACGGCTTATTGCGAGGTAAGGCGATGTGTAGCGATACGCTGTAGTGTCAGGGTTGTACATTGAATTTTTGTTAATGGTGGCGTACTAATTTCTGGTGAATCGTAGGAATCATAGAAACAACGCAAACAAGTACATTGTTCGGCAGTGCTTCACCGTACCAAAAAATCCCTCTGCGAGGATAACATATCAACGATAACGATGAAATGAGGAAATCACATTTTGCGCATTAATAATAACGCAATACGATTTCCCTCCCCAAGATGAGAACCCTTGTGAAACATTCCGTCCGCGACCCCAAGACACGTAAAATCAAGTGAATGGCTCCAGTAAGCGATAACATAAAAGGATTGGTATTACTGTTGAAAGAGGGAAGAAAGGCATTGGTTTCCGACGACGTTGTCGTTAAAGTCATCGTCATCATCATCAACGTGTTCGCGTTGTTGTCGTTGTTCGCTCGTTTGTCTGCGACTGTGGTACCGAGGTACTGGAACAACAAATAGCTCCGGCGAAAGCAACGGCTTCGGTTACCAATTTTTTCACTGACAAACTGTACCACGATGACTTGCCATGCACATCTGGAGCAAGACACACAAATCGACAGTGGGTGTTGCGCATTCGGGTGCAAACCATGCAATCGAATTTATGTCTGCAGACACGATTTTACATTATCCAGACATTGGAAGAAAGGGAAAACGGACAACACTGCTGAAGGATAAAGTTCATTACTGCAGGAAGAGTTTCCCCTAACTTCAGAAGCGGATCAGTCCCCAAGAGTTGTTGTGTATGTGTGTGATTTTGTACGTATGATTGTATTTGCGTGTGTAATTGTGTGCACTATTGGCAACGATTCGAGGGTAAATTGGTCTGAATAAATACCAAAAATGCAGTGGTATGGAACATACAAAATGGCTGCAATGAAAATTAAGGAAACGTATTTTTCAGGGTAACTAAAATGAATTTTATAATACAGGGTACAAAACAGATTTTTTGAAGGATTTAGGACGAGGCTAGCAGTCCCAAGCGGTGCTTTAGTGAAGCTTATCCAATTCTAATGTATCACCATTTGCTCAATATTTCTGAATAAACTCTGCTAAGTTTCGAAGTGCAATCTTTTGATTTAATTGATCTCTTCCAGATTTTTTGTGACGTCATCAAGGGTTGCTTCAAATGAGATTGTGTTGCTAAAAAAATTGCTCGATGAATTTCATTTCGTTGGCCCGGCTAATTAAATTAAATAAATATATCTTAGCAAATAAATTCTTTCGCTTTTTACATTTTTTTGTGTGGAAAATTTTCATGCAACATGTTCGGCAGTGAATAAAAAGCAAATCCGAATAAAATTTATAACGCAATAGGACCGAAAAAATAAACGATTAAACGAATCGCAAAGGGTGAACTCGATTGTGCCCAAAAAATAATTGTGATTAGTTCCGACTAAAAACTCAGTAACCAGAAACTCCCTAAACTTCTAGGGGTTTTCTGAATTTGATGATCGCCATATTAAGTTTAGTCTAACGAGATTTCCACATAATCGAAGAGTTTATTAATAATTAATTGCTTGCAATAGATATTTAAATTAAAACGTGTTGCGAATCACATGAAAGTCTGCAAATGTTTCTCTCTTCGCCAGTTACTTTTAGGCTCGATAGACTGTTAAATTAATTAAAACATTTTGTAGAATTGACTCATCGTCAGAACGTCGAATATAGTGAAGAAGGGGAGACGGAAATTGACAGTCGTTACCTCTTTTCTTCCCTGCGTAGTTTGTTTGCCCGCTTTCTCATTTCAGTAAATGTGATGTTATTTTAACGTTTTCATTTATGAACCCAATTGTAATAAGTAAGGGTGCTATCTTGGGCCTGGCCGAAGTTTAAATACTCTACACCCACAGTATGTACCAGTGTTCCTAGTGAAGACGCGGATCACGACCACTTTTTGAAAAATAATGTAGTATTCGTGGTTCAGCTCCAGGATAGAATTTGGTCTACAAATTCGGTCTACAAACGTAGAAATTTAGATTAGTATATGCATAAGTTCATACAAGCTATAAAAAGTAGGCATGGTTCTCATCCGATTTCGCCCATTTTCAACACCATCATCCTTTCTCTCGTAAACGTGGTTTCAACAGACAGACAGACAGACAGACCGACAAGCAGACGGACGGACGGACTCAGGATATTGTTCTGAGCCAGAATATATATATTCCATACCTGCCACACCTCCTTTAATGCGTTACAAACGGAGAAACAAGCTTAATATACCCTAAACCGGTGTACGGCATAAAAAGGGTGTGAATGAGCCAGCGTTGTGTTGCGTTGTCCACTCTTTTTCTTTTCTTCTAATTATTAGTGAATATATTCATATAGACAGTGAAACCCTTTCGCATCTCCATAGTTGTTAGTGTTGCCGTGTAAAAACTCAAGGGAAAGGTCAGTACAGTGTTATGCAAGAAAGTACTTAACGACGTGGTTGTTTGTGGTTAAAATGTGGTTAAAATGTGTTTTCCCTTAAAACCGCGCATAGATTCCGACGAAAAAGATATGAAAGCTTTCCATCCCTAATGTTGAAGCTATTCCAGGGGTTAATTATTTTACAGAGAATCACTTTGCAGCGAAAAAGTAAATAAAAACGTATAAAAAATACTAAATATTGAAGCGTAAAGCTTTCTTAAAAAGTAGAGCTTTTTTAGATAATGTTTAGTTACACAAATGCTGAATATTATTACTGGTTAATTTATTCTTTTTTGGTGAATTGACTCGCTGTGGGTTCAAAAAAATATCATCTAATAAAATATTTGCAAATATTTTTAGGAGTCTTCCCAAGGTTTAAGGTTAAGGTTTAATTTTATTGAGTCTCTTATTGTAACATTAACAAAGGAATATGCATCTAATATGACGAAAACTTATACGAGTACACTTAAAACTATAACGTATTATTTTAATGACAATCTTGGTAAATAACAACATGTTTGAAATAATATTTAATGATGAAATTACAACAAATGTAGAGGTTAACGTGCTTGCTCCCGGCACTACCATAAGAAGAAGAGTTAAACTACTTTATATAAAAAAATGTGCTTAGATTTTAAAAATTAAAATAACAAAAACAGAAAAAGAAAATAACTTAAAAACTAATACAAAAACGAACTTACACTAATAGTATGCTATACATTTAGCCTCGGTGTGAGAAAAGTGTTACTTTTTGGTAAAAATAAGGTAGCGCCATAGAAGGAGAATATGAAGGGATGTCTTCTTTTAAAACCCCAAAAGGTGAAAGGTAAACAGTATTTGACCAGCTGAAGTCAGATTGAATTGCTACTAGACCATTGATTAATGCGTTGCTATGGTAAGGTATCTTTGATAAAAATTTTTTTAAACGATCGAAACAATAATAAGAGAAGGGGATGATGCATGAATTTTGATAAATAAATTCGTTTGAAAATCTTTTAGTAGAAGTTTCAAAGTGCTTCCCAATGCAATTTCTTAAAATCTTCCTCTCTAGGATTTCTAAATCTTTCATGACACTTGGAGAAATGTTAAACCAAACCGGGAATCCATAAACCAAAACCGGACGCAAACAGACTTTATAAATTAGTAGCTTCGTCCTAATCGATAAGTTTGGATTGCAAAGCAATCTTCCAAAGCAGCCCTTAATTCTGGTCACTTTCTTAGAAATCAAACGAACATGACTATTGAATCTTGCGAATTTATTAAAATGGACACCGAGATACTTCAAGCTATTTACAAACGGAATTTCAGCTCCTCTTAGAAAGAGCTTCAAGCTTTTACTTTCAGGTACCACAAATTTTTTACATTTACCTGATGCATTTCTTATACAAAGTGCCTCAGATTTGGACGTATTAATTTTTATGCCCCATTCCTTATAGAATTCATTAACAATGTCGAGGTGTCTCGAAACAAAGGAAAGTGCATTCTGGGGCGATTCGTCGTGAGCAAATAACAATGAGTCATCAGCATACAAAAGAGCTTTTGACTGAAAAGAAAGGTGTGGGAAGTCGTACATGAAGATATTGTATAAATGCGGGGCAAGTATGGATCCTTGAGGAACGCCACATTTAACCTCGCCATATTCTGTTCGAAAACCATCAATTTCAACAAAAAATTTTCTGTTTTTGAAGAAACTTTCAAAGAGTTTAACAAGAGATGGACTAAAGCCTAATTGGAGTAATTTAAAGAGAATACCGATGTGAGATGCATTATCAAAGGCTTTTTCAATATCTAGAGACACTGCAACAGTACATTTTCGCTCTCGAAGATTACAAATCACATCATTGTGAAATTTAGATAAGGCATGTATTGTCGAATGTCCTTTTTTAAAACCAAATTGAAAGTGAGATATATATTGATTATTAATTTCGTCGTCCATTTTATCTCTAATAATTTTTTCGAAAAGTTTTCCAAGATTTGATAACAGCGAAATTGGTCGAATATTATTTAAATCTACTATGCCAACCTTCTTCTGAATTGGATAGATTTTTCCGACTTTCCAGGCGTTCGGAAAGTAGCCGTTATTCAAGCAGTTGTTAAAAAGTATAGTTAAGTATTCGTAAATTTTTAGTGGGAAGTTCTTTATTAAAAAATTTGAGATGTTATCAGAGCCCGAAGATTTTTTATTATTAAGACATTTTACATATTTTATGAGAGCATCTGGAGACGTCAATTTTGAATTTTTCTGGGTGTTTATAGATGTAAATACTTCGCTGAAACGAAAAATATAATTTGGTAGAGGGTTTAAAAAATTGCTTATAAAACTCTTAAGGGAAGAACTATTTGAGATTGGATTTAGTCCTCTGTAGATATTGGAGAAGTGAGTTTTAAGAAGTAAAGCTTTATCCTGAGAGCTAGAAACTGAAATTCCGTTCACGACAATCTCCGGAAGTACACATTTCCTTCTATTTCCCATAAACGCGTATATTTCTTTAAAGGCTTGTGGACCCGGAATAATGCGCTTTAATCTTTCATGAAAAATGTTACCCTGTTCAATTTGTACCTGTTTTTTAATCATAATTTGAAGCAATTTTATTTGCTTTGCAAGTAATTTATAGTCTGGAAGGTTTCGGTTTAAAGTTCTTCTAAAGATATTCTTCAGTCGTTTTTGCCACTCAAATTTAATTTTGAACAATTTTTTTAAATTATCAGAAAGAAAAAATTTTTTAGTGTGCTCAATTTTTTGAGAATGTTTGCTACAAATGTTATTTATTGTTTTAGTGAGATTCTCTATATAATTATCAATTTCGCTATTTGAAATATTATGATGCAAAGGAGGAAATTGGGGAGCGATCTCATATTCTAGGTCGAGTCGAAAGTGGGTCCAGTTTGTGTTTTTGAATGAAGTATATGTATTAGGAGGTTGCAGAATAATCTCAGTGTCATCAAGTTCGATTTGAATTTTAATGGGGAAATGATCAGAAAAAGAAGGTAGTAAGGATACACGGAAATTTGGACTAACAAGATCAACTAAGTGAGAGCTAATCAAAAAGTGGTCTAAAAATGACGAACCATTAGGAAATGATGGTGTTTGGCTTGAAATTCTCACAAAATTAAGCGCATTGTCTTGGAGCCAGTCATATAAGATATTACCATTGCTATTATTTGAAGTATCGCCCCAATCTAAATTTTTGGCATTAAAATCGCCACCGATAAAAATGCCATCATAGATTCTAGCAAAGCTAAGAAATTCCGAGAAACCATTACATATTATTGCAGGGTTAGCGTTACAAGGAAAATAAATGCACCCAAAAAGGAATTTTTTTAAAGTATTATCAACCACCATTTCAATTTCTATAAAAATATTTGGAAAAGCCAAATATGATGTGTTTATTATAGAGTGACGATAAGATTTTTTAATAGCAATGGCAACACCTAAGGAGGAATTGTCTTTTAAGAGGAAGTAATTTTTGAAATTGACCGAGTTTTGAGTAGTTTTTAAATGTGTTTCTTGAATGAAACCAATATCTATATCGCAATTTACCAATAAGTCTAAAAGCTGAATCATCCTACTTTGATCAACCAAAGGTCTAGCATTAAAAGTCATTAAATTCAAAAATTTACGGACCATAAGCTTCCTGAACATCCTTTATTTATTTGAGGCACTCTAATTTAGCTTGATTAATAGACATATTTTTGTAAGTGTTCAAAAAGTTACGAATCTTTCCTTCGAGGGACAAAGTTTCTGGTTCACACAAAACCTTGGCAACCTGCAGAAACTCTTCTACAAAAGAAGGTTTATTGTTGGAGGAAACTTTCTCGGAAGGTACATTATGGAACAGACTTGAGAACGATTTTCCAGGAGTAATAAAATTCGAATTCAGGACTGCTTTTGAAAGATTGCGAGAAGCTAGATTATTTTGAGCATTTATAGAATTAATTTCTGATTTGCGAATAAGAGAGAACTTTTTGAAGGAGGGACAGCCTCTCCAGCTAGCCGGATGACCATTCTGGTTACAGTTTACGCAGAAGAGAATCATGTCAGAATTGGGTACAACTTCACATTTTCCTGGTTCATGTTTTTTGCTGCATTTTACGCAAGCGAAAGAACGATTGCAGTTTTTAGAGTAATGACCCCAATGTTGGCAACGCCAGCATTGTATCTCTTTAGAGCTAGCTTTTGGGAATTCCCATGATACCACTTGGTTAAAAATATATTTAATTTTCGTAACTTGGGAAACATTTTTACCTGGAAGAAGAGTGACCAAAAACAAGCTCGTATCAAGATTATTCTTTTTAGAGAAAGCAGTTTGAAACTTCACTACGTTCTCTATGGTATCTGGAAAAATATCTGAAATTTCGTTTTTTATATCTAAAATGTCAGTTTTATGAAAAAGTCCTCGGAAAACTAAACTTTTCTTTTTCAGTTCTTTAGGTGTAAAAGAGTAAGACTCCACCCCATTCTCTCTCAAAAGGCTCATCATTTCAGAATGAGCAGAAACATCTCTTAAAAATAATTTGCTCTTCCGTTAGCTCTTGTTTATAATTTTAAAATCGACTTTCTTAGATTTTAGCTGGTCTACTAGGCTTTTTATGTCAAGATTATATAGAAAAATAGGGGGACAAAACCCAAGTGTCTCTTTCTCTTTAACCGCCTTATTTCTATTATTATTAGAATTGCAACTTTTAATATTATGAATATTACTATTCTTATTGCTATAATCAATATTAAAATTGTTTGACAGACCGTTATTTTCTATATGTAGGTCAACTTCTCCCAGGATTGCAAAACGGTTGCCATTATTTGCGGCTTGCTGAGAAGATCCTAGTGCAGACTTAACAGTTCCTATGTTATTCCGTTTTATTTTTTTGCTCTTAGGCGCTTCTATAGGCTCTAAGCCTTTCTCGGAAGCAATTGACTCGTGTTCCATGGCAGTCGGTGCGACGTTGTTTTCATTCAAGAGGCTTTGGCTTCTTACCTCCGGCCCCAAAATAGCCGATCTTAAATCGTCGCCCAACTTTATGCAGTTCGCGGGATTCTTATCCGGAGGGCTTTCTTATCTTTGTTGACCATCGCTTTTTTGGAATCATCCATATTGATTCTGTGATTTATCAGGCCAAAGTTTTTTAATTATATTTTGGCAGAAAATTATATAATTTTTACTTTTTTGAAAAATTTTAATATTTGAAAAGTATGAAATTTTCACAAATTTAGGAATATTTTTATATCGTAAAAAGCACAGCCGACTTCGACGACAATCAAAATCGGAATCCTAGGAGTCTTCCCAATTTATCACAAAATGGGTGGACAAAATATTGTGAGTTTTTATCGATAGTTTGTTATATCTCTACAGAAAAATTATATTAACTTTAAGATCTAATGGTCTGCACTATCCCAAATTGTATAAACATACTCAAACCCAGACATTTTATTAAATATATATGAAAAGAAATGAATTTATTGTTTCTTTACTAATTTGCATATTATCAAATATGTAGCCGATCACTATATTTCGTACCAATCTACAGCAAAGATTTGATGATTTTTTAATATTATTTATTAAAACGTAAACTTTAACAATTATAAAAATGCAAAAAATAAATAGGACTGTTAATGTGACCAGCTACTTTGCGTGGCTTCTTCTGACAAGAACGATTCTCTTTTTTTGACAGTAAACAAAACGTGGCGTTTTTATGTTCTAGAAACTTCTGTGATTTGTTCTCTTGGCAGCATTCCGAGTTGAGGCATCGATGCGCCATCTAGTATTTGTTTGTACTTTACAGGTGCGCCACAAATATAGTAGTGGAGAGTCCTCTGCTGGGTATTAGAACAGAATATATACAGGTATTAACTAACATAATTTTATCACAATGGTTTGTGAAAGCAATATCTTTTATAACTTTAGCCGTATTTTTTTCGGATCAGATTAAGTCAAATGTGAAAAAAACAAAGTGGATCAATTATGTAAACCTTCAAGTATATGACAATAGATGGCGCTAAGAAAAGTGTTGTTTGGTAGCACATTTTTGTATATCTAGTTTGAGCCAATGACAAATTTATTCTTCCTTCCTTAATTCCTTTATAATTTCCTTAATAAATTTATTTTGTTAAATACTTACTCTGCTTTATTTTCCATTTCTTGTAGAAACATGTAAATTTTTTAAAATTAAACTTCAAATAGAAAATTTTGAAACATTTTGGTCTACCAAAATAGCAAACCCTGCGTCTTGACTATACCCTACTAGATGGCGCCGCGGGATTTATCATAATTAAATGAGTATCACTCACCCTATGGCCACGAATTCAATGGCTCAGTTAAAGGTTTATGGCCTCATTACACAAACCGAAACTATGACGCCTCTTCGTTTCCCATTTGTGCTTGCTTTCATTTTTTTCTCCTTTGAGAGCTTATAGATAAACACCAGATAAAATTTCGTTGGGCACGAATAAACAAACGTTGTTAGTACTTATTAGTATTATTAGTATATTAGTATTACTTATTAGTATTAGTATTAGTACAGCGCATTCCAATAAAAAACTGAATGCCGAGGCCGGCTGTCGGTTGAGTGCCAGTACCGAAACCGCTAGTGAATAAAACGCGTGCAAGGAACCGAGGCTGTCGAAAGTTTTGCATACTAAAAAGATTCCGACCGTCTTCTCTAAGCCAGCGTCGCAATCATTCCATTCGCTGCGGTTTGTTTCATACGTTTTATTATAAAAATGCTTCTTCAATTAATTGCTTTCGAATCGGTATTGAAATGACAATCGTCAAACGTATAATAAAACAGAAACAGTCACAAAGAATATGCCGTCAGTATGATGAAAAAACGAATAGAAAAGACCGATCGAAAAGATTTACAGAAACGTGCTACTGAACTTAAATCGATTCATACGGAAAAACGCAAGAGCATATCTCATCGACGCCGGTACAAATTTGTACTTCGAAAATTTGTACTAAACATTACTGTAAACGCTATAAATTTATGATATATTTAACAGAACATTTTATATTCAATGTTTTCAGACGTGGTTTGCAAAAAATTGCATTCGTGGTTTTTAAATGGCATTCAGTGCAGATTTCTGCCATGTGCTTTACGTGGACGCCTGCCATGATTGGCTTAAGTCCACGGTGGGCCCACCCACATTCGGGGTTGCTAGGTAGACACTATGAATACCTTTATATCGGCAACCAACGACCACGGCTGCAACTTTGCCCTGTTGCACCATATATGTACCTATGGAAGCCTGAGGCGGAGCAGGACTTCCTCGCAGGTAAGCTATCGAGGCACTATCTAAAGCCTCTTCCGTTATGTGGCTACCGGCAGCCGAGTTGGGGGAGGCGGCCTCCTCCACACGCAACTCTACGCGGAGACACTTTGGTCTCTACCCGCGTATCTTTGGGTGGCAACCACAGCCACCACGAAGCTCTCACAAGTGAGAAGCCTACCCACGATGCGCTATATTTGTGGGCTTTATATTAGCGGGGTAGGAAGGATCCCTATGCGATGCGCATCACCCGTGGCACCATTTTATAGCCTTTGGTAAGGCCTCGGAACTAGTCTGCGTTAGTTCATTGGCAGTGAACTAGTGCAGGCAAGACTAGTCACTGCCATTTTGTGCCTCCACTGCAACGGGACTGGCACCCGATGGCATTCAGTGCAATAGGGAATAAATTACTTCAACTTTTTCTTTTATGTAATATTTAGTTTTTTTGTAATTACAGCCAAATCTGTAGCATTTCGTAGGAGCCGTCATGGTCTGCGCTCTCTCTGCCAGCTTAAACATCAATTACAACAACAGCCACCCTACCCTATAATATCGCCACCGTGTCAGGAAACCTTCACCTTGCCCGATGATTCATCCGTGCTCACAAAATATTCGACATCGTCTTTTACAACATCCAACAGAAATAAAAAACGGAAACAAAAGAAATTATTATTGACTATTATTATTTATACTTTAGAAAAATACCGGTTTTTCACACTTAGTGCACGCCAACTAGCCCTTTCAAAATTCGGCTGAGAATGCTAAACATTAAATATAATTTTGTTGCATTTGTGGGAAATGTTCTTGTGTTTGGCATCTTCTTTATCGAAATTTTTTTCTTATTTCTACTATTTAGGGCTGAATATTAATCTATGAAAAGGTTTTTAATATTAATTTATCTTTAAAAAATTTAAATTAAAAAAACGTTATTCATTCTTGAGTGGAATTATTCCTCGCATGTACGTACATGATTAAAAATCAAAATTTAGTATTTTATAAAAATGATTATAACTTATTTATGAGGTTGTTTCGCTTATATTATAGCTAATGAAAAATAACTGCGACAGTTTTTTGTTGATTGCATTTATCCGTTTATAGGCCTGATTATACTCGACTTGGATTGTCATGGCGTGAATGGGGGAGAGAGGAAATTTCTGCAAAGAAATGTCATTTGCAACTGCTTTTCGGTTTTTAAATGTTGCCACCATATATAAAAGAACATTTTTGTTTGGGGTTTTGCAAAGCTTTTTTAGGATTTTAAATAATACCCAATAAAATTAAATAATACGTAATTAAATTAAGTGTAATGCTTATTTCGATTTAAATGTAGATTTCTCTGAAACTCCTGCACCGATTTCAATTATTTTCATGTCTTTATTGTTAGGATTAATGACATATTATGTTGTGGATAAAATCTTTGAATACGTTAAAAGGTAGTAAAACAGAAAATCGCTCTTACTTCCAAAACCATAAATATTTCGATAAAATGTTATTTAACATAAAATACTCTTTTGTTTTTGCCTTCCCAACTGTACCAATATTGTTGGAATATATATTCAGGTTTTTGAGAAATCGACGGTTATATTTTCAACTTCTAGAGGCACTAACCCCGCCCACAACGGGGGCAGGCAACCAAAATGTTTGCTGGTTTTGGGGTGAGCACTAAGCCCGGCTACAACAGCGAAAACATCCGTTAGGGTTCGTTCAAGTAAATGTGTTCCCTAATATATTTGCAAGACTACATTTCAATTGTGACTAGCGATGGAGCAAGAGCATTTGGAAGACCTTCAATTTTTCAGAATTTTGGCCCTGTATTTAGAGTGGAAGCGATGTAGGCCAGTTAGACGCTGCAGCATTCGTCCAGTAAACCGAGATCGCGATGTTAATGGATACTTTAGAAAAGTGTTCCTGCAACTAATGTTGGAAAATAGTATAGTGTTTTATATAGAAAAAAGTAGAAAAACTTACTTGATATTCCCATTGTTATGCTAATAGTAGCCCATGCCTTCATTTTTTCTTGGGGAAAACGATAGCCCGCTGAAAATTTATCACATAACAATGGATGATGTTGCACCAAATTTATGAAGAGCTCATCACGGTCCATTTTATTCGCTTCATATAAATAATATAATGGCAATTTTATTAGCAGACAATAACATAAAGCTGCCACATTGATTAATCATTGAACTTCTCACAAGCACGTTAAGTTTTTATTTATATCACATTGTTTTTAACAACCGAAGTGTTAATTTCATATAATCTGGCTACTTTTGTTATTAAAAAAATTGAAGATCGATATGGCAGCGCGATTTTGGCTGCATGCTCGCTGGCTTGCAGAAAATATCAAACTCATTTTGATATTTGCGGGGTAATGGCACATATTCATACGAACATATATAGTTAAATTGAATTTTGACAGCTCTTACGCCACGCCAAGTCGAGTATAATCAGGCCTTATGTTATGCCAGCTTCGGAAAGGATTCGCTCGTACGGCACTGATGTTGTAACCAAATTTAACTATTTCATAATAGGTATATAATATAGGATACACAGAGCGTCGATCACTACACTAACGAAGACGAGAAGTAATTGTATTTTTCGGAGCTTCCAAGCTAACTACTTCACGATCAAATCGTCCCATTTGCAGTTAGCTCTGGTGGTCCCTGTTGTCAGTTGCGATATTTCATTTTTGTTGATTGATTTTCCAGCATAATTTTCTTTATTGTCGCCACAGATGACGAGATGAAAAAATTCTCAAAATTCAACTCAGCTTTGTCTAAAGTAGCTTTAGTGACATTCAGATCCTGAATCATAATTTCTTTCGTGGAAATTTTAGGTTGCAGACCTAACTAATGTTTTTTTTGGAGATTCGAAGTATTATGCAAATTAAAAAAGTTCTTGGGGATGCTGAATTTTTACCGCAAATTAATCCCACATGCCCTCGTACACCAAACAACGATGAATGGAAACAAGAAAAACGACAGGTCGCCGCTTACTGGAAATGCAGCAAGAGCCCGAGCATTCGCTGGCTGCGAAAAGGATTTGGCGAAACCCTCCTTTTCACCCAGAACCGAATGCAAAGCTAGTGTTAAGCGTAGACGCGCCAGATTTTGTAGTGGGCGCGGTACTGCAGCAGGTATGTAACCATAAGCCATTAACTTTCGCTTTTCGTCAAACCTTCGACCGTGCTTCGCCTAAGCATCTCGACCCGTCATCTCGACTACGTTGGCCAATTCACCACGGACATTCTATACGTTATCAGCAAGGATAACGACGTCGCGTACACGTTTTCACGCTTAAAACAAGTAATCAACCCAAGGAATTACGTTGGCTTCAGTGAATTAGCAGGAAAACAGTTAGTCGGCGATAATATAAAATGCCTAATTGACTCCGCTCACAAAAGCTTATCGTTAAGCTTGAAGAGGTTAACGCTACCAATTTCCGACACGGCGATTTGGTGCGACACATTAAATGATCGCATACAACTGCTTGTACCACACGACCTAAGAGATCAGGCAATAGCTAAACTGAGCAGTTTAACGCATATGGGTCCAAAGGCAACGCTAAAACTGGTTCAACAACGATTCGTGTGGCCAGTAATGTCGGGAAATGTCAAACACTGCGCCAAGCACGTCTTTCAGCATTATGACACCCCAAATGAACGGTTTTAACATATTGACATCGACCTCATCAGTCCGCCGCTAACGTCACGAGATTACAAATATTGCCTAACCATTATTGACCGATTTATCAGATGGCCAGAAGCCATTTCGCTGACCAACATGACGGCGGAAATTGTAGCGCGGAATCTGATGTTTTCCGGCAAATAAACCAGTTTTTGGGAATCGAATATTTCAAGACGACGCCGTATCATCCGCAAGTAAACAGGTTAATCGAATGCACTGAAGGCATCAATAACTTGCCAAGGGAACAACTTAAGGGGCGAGGTTTTGTCTCTCGTACTACTGGACCTACGATCGTTCGTTAAAGAAGACATAGGAGTATCACCTGCGCAAATGATTTATGAACTAAAATTCACTAAACACTAAAGCTACCTGGTGTGTTCCTTACACCATCACCTACGAAAGCCAACGAAATCTAGTTTAAAAAAGGGCTGAGACGGGCGATGAGCCAAATAGTGCCAACGCAAAGGTGAAAGTCTTCATGTAAAATAATTTTTCAACCAGCACGCACGTATTTGTGCGCATCGATAAAGTTCACCCCTCTTTAAAACCAAGATATGAGAGCCCTTTGGAAATCCTGGAACGAGCTATGAAATTCCACAAAGTACGAATTAAAGGGAAGTCGCCGAAAATCTCAGTCGACCGACTAAAGGCAGCACACTTTCCAGCGCAGTCTGCTGAAAACCATGAGGGTTTTACTCGCCGCAGAAATTCAACTTCAACGTCAAGGCAGCAAGAAGACGGCTTCGGTAGAAACAAGATAAATATAAAGCTAACGAAGTGCACAGGAATTTTCTAGAAAACGCAGCATTGCAGCAACCAACGGTGCAAACACGGAGCGGTCGACGCGTCCGCTTTCCCGCCAGGTTCAGTACGCCAAGCTTTCCATTTCAGCCCAACTCCTTACGAATCAATGTTTTTAAATATATTGTAATAATATGTAAAATTTTCTGTTAATCTTATTAAAATATTATGCTTCCAATACCGCACCTCAGGCACTGGAGGGGAGTAGTGTGGCGTGTTGGCACATTACAATCATTCTGTTAAACTTTCTTTAGTGACTTTAAAATCTTTTTGTTTCTATACGAGGAATGTATCTCAGCTTATGGCAACTTCATAACAAATACGCCAATAGAGCGGAATTTCTATCGTCAGCAATCATTCCAGCGGTTCGGCGTACCTAACCGAATTTGCTGGGAAGATATCGAAATATTTTATTACATCGCCCACTACATTGACCGTCTCTCCGTTAGCGCTGGCGGTGAAGATAAACAAATATAAAACCACAGCTCCAACGACGGAGCAATTCCAAGAATGATTTAGAAATACGTAGGTTTGGCTGCTTGCCACTCGTAATTTTAATTAGCACCGCCAAAATAATCGCCGGTTGGATTTGGTGGAAAACGACTGTGAGTTACGCGACTTCAGTCTAAGATTCGTTTGAACAATCGCGTTCCGACTTTGATCGCTGCTACTAAGTTCTTCCTCCCAAGGAAAATGAATGGTGCATAAATAAATCTTCAATGGGACAAAATGTTGTAAATACTTATATGGATTTTAAATGTATTTATTTGATAAATTTATATGTATGTAAATACGAATACGGATTCCGAAATATATATGGACTGCATGGTGTTACTGCAAGGAAATACGACGTGTTACTACAAGAAGCATGAGCATATGCGATGCATGCGCCAGCAACAGTCGCTTATTCTGAACAGATTTCTTAATAAAAGGAAGCGTACATTAAAGGAACAAGATTTTGAGGAAGGATCGCAAGGAAAATCGCAAGTGCCACGGAAGAGTTTCCGTCTAGTTCTACACGTCCAAAGGCTTACTGAAAGTTTATCGGAATTAAAACTGAATAACGTACGTCCCAATAACTTTTATTTATACTTAAGAGTTATATAAAACGTTATTTTTTATGTTAGCCAGCTTCATAGGTAAACATTTTATTACACTTGCGAACATTTCACGCAAAATTCAAATGCCCGATAAGAAAATACTGAATCGGATAACGATGCTCGGATATCAATAAAAATAGAATCAAATGTTTCTGTGCTTGAAATAATTGTATAAAAGAAAATATTTACGCGGTTTTTATTAAAATATTAAAATTAAATTGGCAATAATGACGAAGTTATAAATATTTTCAAAACATTTTAATATTAAAAATATCAAACAATAAAGGCAAGCAGAAATTATGTATATAAATTAATTTCTGTAAACAAATGCATTTATGAATTAATTACAAAGTTATTCAAATCAAGCCAACCAACAGTTAAATTAATTAAATTAATTCTCAGTATGCAATATGAAAATTCGATTTCAAAAATCAATGTAATGATAATTTTACACAATTAAGGTATGTCTATTGCCTACACTATCTTCGTCTCTATCTGGAATTATCGATTCAAACATGCTCTTAGGAAAAGCATTTGCTTCGTACTGTTTTAGTTTTGTTAATCCGCCTCCACTCCGAGCGCACTCGCGATCATACTTTTTCGAACATTGGCGTGTTTCTGAACAAGGGTTTGAGGGCATTGCATTTCTGTCCAGATTATGGGTGCCATGGGCACTTCATCTGGTCCAATCTCACTTGAAATAGCATTGGCTAATCCTAATTCATTCTCAACGGCACTTAACTGATAAGACGATAATTCAGTTTGCGGCCACGAAAAGCTTTTTTAACTTTGTGTGTCCATCAGAATGAACTCGTTAAACAAGAAAACTACGCACGAGACTAATAAACTTATAAATAAATTAATAATAATAATAATAAATAGTAATAAATTTATATCACCCACTCTAAATGTCTTGTACCTTTCGATACGGTCTTTTTCTGTAAACCCCATTGAATATGTCGGTAACTGAATTGAAATGTGCAGCGTACTTTCACGCAAATTAATTTCTTTATTATTAAAATTACTTAACTTACTAATCTTTTTTTTGTATCCTACACCCGAAGGGTTGGGGGTATATTGAGTTTGTTCCTCCGTTTGGAGGAGGATTAAAGGAGGTGTAACAGATATGGAAAATTATATATATATATATATATATATATATATATATATATATATATATATATATATATATATATATATATATATATATATATATATATATATATATATATATATATATATATATATATATATATATATATATATATATATATATATATATATATATATATATATATATATATATATATATATATATATATATATATATATATATATATATATATATATATATATATATATATATATATATATATATATATATATATATATATATATATATATATATATATATATATATATATATATATATATATATATATATATATATATATATATATATATATATATATATATATATATATATATATATATATATATATATATATATATATATATATATATATATATATATATATATATATATATATATATATATATATATATATATATATATATATATATATATATATATATATATATATATATATATATATATATATATATATATATATATATATATATATATATATATATATATATATATATATATATATATATATATATATATATATATATATATATATATATATATATATATATATATATATATATATATATATATATATATATATATATATATATATATATATATATATATATATATATATATATATATATATATATATATATATATATATAATATATATATATATATATATATATATATATATATATATATATATATATATATATATATATATATATATATATATATATATTATATATATATATATATATATATATATATATATATATATATATATATATATATATATATATATATATATATATATATATATATATATATATATATATATATATATATATATATATATATATATATATATATATATATATATATATATATATATATATATATATATATATATATATATATATATATATATATATATATATATATATATATATATATATATATATATATATATATATATATATATATATATATATATATATATATATATATATATATATATATATATATATATATATATATATATATATATATATATATATATATATATATATATATATATATATATATATATATATATATATATATATATATATATATATATATATATATATATATATATATATATATATATATATATATATATATATATATATATAATATATATATATATATATATATATATATATATATATATATATATATATATATATATATATATATATATATATATATATATATATATATATATATATATATATATATATATATATATATATATATATATATATATATATTCGAATTGCCACGTTTTTGCACTACTATTTCGAGTTCACTACCATCAAACTTTCCAGATTCCCTCCGACGGTTCAATCTGTCGTCGTTCGAAGTGTTCAATGCAACAACCCCATTCGAATTGCCACGTGATCCCGCCTGCGACCTATTTATAGACTAGATGCCGATGGCATCGAAGGCTCTGGAATCTGCTGATAAGTTCTTATTTATGGCATTTAGCGATTCAGATCAGAAATATAGTGAAGAATAGGTGTTGCGTAATAAAAGACGCTGTCATATATTGCATGTCTGCGAGGCTTCTACTGCGATTATGGGACAATATTTTAAAATTGGTTATTATTATATAACTAGTATTATTAGTATTAAATCACAAACTTTAGTTTGGCCAAACGGCATAAAAGTGTTTGTGGTTGGGAATGAAAATGCTCTGTTTTCATTATTTTGGCGCAACAGGAGGAGAAAAGCAAGAGTTTTTATTACAAAATAGGCTCACTATATCAAAACAGCAATATCATGCAAAGGTTTGTTATGTATCATGTAAAACGAATGAATAAATGAACGAAAAATACAATTCGATAGTTAAAATCATCCAGTTATAACTATCGGCAATTGAAATCAGTTGATAGTACCAACCCTAATTTTAATATTAATATATTATTTTCGAAACCACAAATTAGCATATACACAAGGTAAAGTAAAGTAAAAGAAATATGTTGAATTAATAATCAACTTGAAATATCCCATACTTGACAGCATGAAACCTGTCAGAAAATTTCCAAATATTTTTAATTTATGAAACGGGATCAAATTATTAGGTCTATTAAAAAAATATGTTCAATTTATGGATGGAAGAAAAGAAGTCTACATATTATATAATACCAGTATAGAATAGTTTTTCTTATAATTTAGTTCCTTAATACGAATACAAAACGAAATCAAGATACCTATAGCTTGGGACACTTTATCCAAGGATTTATCTATCTCATTTCCCTCTTTTTACAAATTTCTCCTGCTTAACAAAATTTGTGTAAGGGGAGCACAATCAGACCTTAAAGATGAAAGAAAAACATTAATGATTTATGGCCTGATTATGCTGCCTTTGCGCGAACTTGGCTGAGCAGAAGAAATTTGTAAGAAAGGGGAAATGAGATGTCCGAACACTGTTTCGTGTTTGTTGATCAATTTTGCGAGCGTTGCCACTAGCATGAATCAAGCATTTATCTGTGGATATTTTCAAATTATTTTGGGTATATTGGTGCAATATTGGTACACATTTACTCATTTAACGCACTTTATTTCCCTGTTACCATAATTGCTTCCATAACCAATAAAAGTATTATTTTATATTTTCCAATAAAATGTAAAGCCTATAATAGTATTGTATTATATTCTCCAAGCATTTAATAGTCAATTCGTTGCTTTAAAAACATTACACATTAAGGGCCTAATTACGCAAAAAGTAACGATTGTAGAAACAGCGACGCTGGCTTTGACGAAACGCTCGAAAATGTTATAGTACGCAAAACTTTCGTCAGCTTTATGCCCTAAATTTATGCTGGTACCATATAATATGTAGACTTATTTTCTTCCATCCATAAATTGAACATATTTTGTTTATAGACCTAATAACATAATAACTAACATAAATTTAACATATTTGAAAATTTCTGACAGACCACATGCTGTCAAGTATGGGACATTTTATGTTGATTATTGATTCTACATACTTCCTTTACTTTATTTTATGTTGTGTCCGTGCTAATTTGTGGTTTCGAAAATAATTAATATATTAATAGTAATATTAAAATTAGGTTTGGTACTATCAACTGATTTCAACTGTCGGTAGTTATAACTGAATGATTTTAACTACCGAATTATATTTTTCATTCATTTATTCATTCATTTAATCGACCTCTTCGTGTTCAACTCATGTGTTGACAGCATAATCAACAGACTTGTTGCTCTTGTTTGATTAATTGGGTATCGGCTTTTACTCTCTGAATGATTTTTGAAGAATTACCAAGAACTACCGAATATTTGAATTATTCGGTAGTTTCTAATAATTACCAATTCTGGGAGACAGATTCACTCGTTCACACGGAGGAGAAACAGACGCTGGAGTGTTTTTTTTTTTGTATAGAACGAGATTCTATACAACTGGAACTAGAACTGGGTAGATTTATGAGTTTTTCCTCATTCATATTAGCAAATAACAAATATTTCTATTGTTTTACTATAAATTTTATGCAAAATGTTTTCAAAAATGTTTAATTGGTGCCAGATTGAGTTCCATGGTAAAAGTCTCAATTACGAGCAAACCCTTGAACGTTTATTAAGCCAAAGAACAATTATTTTACAGATATGGCTACATTGCACCATCAGATTTTGAAGAGATGCGATGTGGCAGCACGATTGAACTGTCAATTGACGCTACTTGAGAGAATATCCAAATCGGTTTGATATTTGACTGAAGTTCGGGTCAAGTGTCGTGTTTTACAGCAACACATACACGAACACCATATAATGATAGCGTGACAATTCTAAAGTAGCCCTTATAGGGGGTACACATTATCGAACTTGACTGTCAGTCTTGCTCGAATTCTCTCAAATTTCCCTTTGACTGATAGTGTGGCCGCTTTTTTGTCAGTTGAAAATTTTTGTGGTTGAATGGCAGTCAGACGTCATATTTGTTTTTGTAGATGTCAAAAATTATCAGTAAATAAAATATTTGAAACGAAATGGATGCGGAAAACGAATTTTTGAAGGAATTTATCTGTTGTTATCAAATGCAACGTTGCCTTTGGGACGTAACCTCTCCAGAGTACATGTTACGCGAAAAAAAATGAAAGCTTATGACGAATTGATGACTATAATGAAAAGATATAAGGCAGATTGCAATTTAGGAGATATGAAAAAAAAAGATTAACACCATTCGATCTTCATTTAGAAGAGAATTAAAGAAAATAAAACAATCGGAATCTTCAGGTTCCGGTGTGGTAACAGTCTACAAACCAAAGATATGGTGGTCTGATAATTGCAGCTTCTTTCAGCAGTATGAAAGGCCAACAGAAGGCATATCATCAATTTCGGATGAAGACACAGTGAGTATATTTTTATAACAATTTATTTATATTGTTTAAAGCAAAATATATTTTATTTAACAATGTCCCATTGCCATGGAACTTGGCCAGCATTGTTAAAGTAATGACAGAACACTTCCCGCACATTGTTTGCTT
Organism: Physocephala rufipes; assembly: GCA_963966595.1. NCBI lineage: Eukaryota > Metazoa > Arthropoda > Insecta > Diptera > Conopidae > Physocephala > Physocephala rufipes. Next base: position 14,755,358 of record OZ016503.1, read on the forward strand.
CTTGATAAGGTCCACTTTCTTTCGTAGCTTGCAAAGGTGCCAGCTGCGAGCTGTTAAAAACCTTACCACGCAGTAAATCACCAGTTGCAACATTTTCGTACACCATTACGGACCGTGAGGCATAATTCTTTTTATAATGCTTTAACAAAAAATTATGCAGATAGCAACATGTCAATGTAACAATTGCTGCTTTGTTTGGTTCTAAAATCATAGGCTTTTGAAAAACTCCAAATCATGAAAGTATTCCAAAAGCGTTCTCTACAAACCGCCTTGCGCGGCTGTCTATAATTAAATATTCTCTTCTCCTTTGATAAATTAATGGTGGAATATGGGTTCATAAAATGTTTAGACAAAGCAAACGCATTATCTGCTGTGAACACGTAAGGAGTTCTCTCATCCATTCCTGGAAGTGATTTCGCCTCTGGCAAATTAAGCCTTCCATTAATAAACTGTTGCCAAAATTTTGTATAAAACACCACACCACCATCTGAAACACGACCATTAGCGCCAACATCAACCCTAAGAAACTGATAGTTTGCATTAACAACGGCCATCAAAACAATGCTAAAAAATGTTTGTAATTATAGTACATTGATCCTGAGTTTGCTGGTTTACGTATGGCAACATGTTTGCCATCGATTGCCCCCAAGTAATGAAAGAAATTCCATTTTTTCCCAAAATTTATTGCAATGTTTCTCCATTCGCTGTCAGATGTCGGCATCTAAAAAAATTTTTTATTACTCTATATAAAAAGAATTAATTTAATTGTTTATTATTTTTATAATAGACTATTTGTTTATAATTATTGTGTAATAATAATATTATTTTAATTTGGCGTCTTGACACTTGTTCGTTTGTTGAAATCAATGATGGCACAAAATATGAAACTCCATGCAAAACTAAACCAAAATCAAATTTACAAAAAGAGGCGATTGAAATGGCAATTTCGTATTTGCAAAAGGAATGCGATAGTTTTGAACATTTAGGGCTAGCTTGGGCGGAAAAAAATACGAAAAATGCAGCCAACTCAAAGCAAACTTGCCGAGAGACTTATTAGCGAAATTCTTTTTCAAGGTGATATGGGGATGCTAACATTGGACACCCGTATTCAAAGCAGAAAACCGTCGTCAACTGCAGCAAGTACTTGCTATTCGCGAAGTTCTACACCGCACGAAAATTCATCCGATATGCATTTCTCTAGCATCGACAAACTATCAAAAAATTTTATGACATATAGTGCACCGTCATCATCGACATCACAAGATTCGAATACTCGATATACATCGCTACCAATACCAAATCAAACAATTTTTGTGTCCTGTCCTCAAATATTACAACAAGAACAAATTGAAAACTCGGACAATTATGATAAAGATCATAATATAAGAGATTATATTTTTAATTTTAAAGAATAAATATACTTATATTAAAAACTTACCTTTATATAATCTTTTAGTACTGCGTTCAATGCCTTACAAGTTTCCAAAATAATTTCACCTACAGTGCTCCTACCCATCAAACAAGAATATGTTAAGTCGCGAAAAAACGCAGTGTCACAGCTAGCCGCTCGTGTACGCTTATGGCTTCTCTCATTGTTGTATCATCTTTTTAATAAGTGGAGTCACGAGTGTCAGCAAAATTTTATAATTTTCATTCGTCATTCGGAAATAACTATTAAAATCCATGGGCTCAGTGTCATTTATTTCTTTTAAAATATTTACATGGGAATTTTTTTCCTGGATCCGATCCACTGTTTTACCCATATTTTTCTTTTCTTTGATATATTTTCTTTTTCCGCTATCGCGATAAGAAATAATGCGCACCCGATTTTTTTCCTTTCCATGATACACGAATAAATCGAATTTTACAGCTTGACTGACGGTTTGAGCTTCGCTTTGACTGATCGTTTGGCCGTTGCTAGCCTACAGTCAAAACTGAAGCTATTTTGATCGACAGTCAAGTTCGATAATGTGTACCACCTATTAAGCATAGAGTAAGAAATAACAAGAGTACGAATCACCCAATATCGCTTCACCGTCAACTTAGAGCGGGCGGTCAGGACAGTGAACGAAGGAAGCATAGAGTGAAAATATGGTTGAGAAACGATAGCAGCCGAATGGATACAGTTATTTTCTTCGGGGCGCTCTTCGCATTTCGCTACATGTTTCGTTTTATTATTTTTTTCTTGCTTATTTCTTACTCATTACATTGTTTTTATGTAACTTCACTACTTAAAGTGCAAGCGGTTGCATGTATGCGAGCGTAATAAGGAAGGGAGACAAGAATAAATCGTTGTTGTTGTCCTATGCTATTGTTTATTTTTGTCGGTGGTGTATGGTTTCATACGATTTTTGCCTATTCTGTGCTTTTGCTATTTTTTGAAAGTGAGTACACTTGTCGGAAAGCACAAATGGCTGATTTTTCCCAGAAGTATGATGTGCGCTGCATTGCCTCATATCGATGGTCTCGTCGTATAAAAGCAATGCAATTCTTTAAATTTCCTACCGTAGATCAATCAATGGGGTAAATTTGGAGGGAAAATGCGGGAATCCTTCAAAGATTATTTTTAAGTTAACAAAGGCGAATAAAATCACATAGTTTTACTTTTTCTACCGAATTCTTATCATTTATTAATTTTCTCAATATAAAGTTGTGAATAAAATGAATTTTAAAAAATATTTATTTAATTTTTTTAAGTACATCAATTACTTTCTCACATAATGATTTGTCGTTGCGTTTGCTTGAGCACCAATTGTACATACAAACGACTCAAGTAAGCAAATTTTCATTCGCATTGTGTACAAAAATATCCAAATAGACATGGCATCCAAAACGGACAACGCATGCTCACACATCGTTGTCGAACGGTTTCGTTACAAAAACAAAACAACGCAAAACAAAGTCTCCGAGAGTCAGTGCAAAAACAGAAAAGAGCGGAAGAAAAGAGACTAACAACCAAAAACACTCAGGAAAGAGTTAAAAGGGAGTCCATTGTTGGACCCTCCACAGAAAATTTTTTCTTGTACCAGATTCGGACTCTTGTTATTTCTTACTCTATGCCTTAAGGCCTGATTAGTCGTACGTTCGCTCTTTTTCGAACACGAAACTCATATGTCAAAACTCATAAGCTATATGCAGTTCGTGTGGTTGTGAGAATTTCCCCCCGCAATATTAAAATCATTTTAATATTTGGTCACGTTTCGAAAAATCTCTCAAATTCGAACAAAGTGACAACTAAAAGTGAGTGGCCACATCAAGCTTTCACTTCAATTTATATTTACCGTGAAATGGATGACGAGAGACTTATTGAGCTTGTTAGGCTAAATGAGCTTTTATACAATAAATTTAAAGCCAGTTATAAGCTTCCTGCTGAGAAGAGGAGAGTGTGGGAGGAAATTGGAGGCTCACTAGGAGATATTCTATGGCAATATCTTCATATTGCGACTTAGTAGGTTCGCTTAAATAATGTGGCGAAAGCAGGCTCCACAATATTTCACAAGTCTCTATAATTATATTGCGAGCTGTCGCAGTAGCGTAGCGAGCCTTCAGGTTAGGGGGGGGGGGGGCGGATCTAGAATATGTCGCCCCTTCACAATAACAATTCCTCGACAATTCGCTATTATAAGCGAAAACTATATTCAAGAAGAAGGAAAAATTTTTTTTCGAAAATACAAAAAATTGTGATGCTGCCTTTTAAGAAATTTACAATCAAGTAAACAATTTCACACCAGCTTTTTATTTTTTTTATTAATTTTGTTGTTTTTTGCCATCCCTGAAACAATTGTTTCTTTTAGTAGAAAACTAAATTTGTTCTTCTTTTGTTATAAAATGTGTATGTATATACATATATTAATATTTGTATATACTAATCTTAATATGTATTTTAAATTTTATAACATTATATTGCTCCTCTTCGAGCCTTTAAAGCAGCAAATTTTTCGATAACTTCGTGGAAGTCCAAGCTTTCAGTTATTTCATTCTCGACACTTAAAATTGCTAAATCCGATAATCTGCTATGTCCCATTGTACTCCTCAAAAACGTCTTGATTAATTTAAGTTTAGAGAAGCTTCTTTCGCACGTAGCTACTGATACACAAATCGTCAAAAAAATCTTTAGAATTAAAGAATTGTTGGGCACGATTTCTAAAAAATCCCACTCAACGATAAATTTTAGCATGGCTAATGAAGTCCAATGCTTTACATCTTCGAAACATATCCCTGCCGCTTCTATATGCCTTCGAAGTCGCGGTATTTCCAGCAGGAGTTCGTGTTCTGAAATTTCCTCATATACTGATGTGAGTTTTTTAACTGGAAACTTACACTCGTCTAAAGTTAGGAACAACAAGTTTTCAGATTTAACGATTTCAAATATTGCTGCTATATCCTTAAAGCTCGTTGTTCTTGTTTGCAGTTCCACCAGAAGTCTGTCAATGCACTCGAACATAATCCTTTTATTCTCCTGAGCAACCGTTAAACCAACATCGCGAGCTCTTTCTCCTGACATTTGCTTTTTGTATCTTACTCGCCGCTCTAATGGTATATCTAGTTCAATACATTTAATACGAGAATTTTCCATTGCAGAGTTTATTATATTTTCGCGTTCCTCCTGCAAAAAGTGGCAAAGAGCATTAATTTTCGTGACGGTTTTATCAAGCGTTAAATTTTGTTTTTGCAGATAGTTTTGAGCTTCGTCAATTTCCTTTAAAACGTCATTCCAAAAATAAAGGAGACAAAGAAAGGTATAACAACTCATAGAATTTAGTATTAACTGAGCTTCTCCACGTGTATTATAATTTTCATTTTCATATAATTTTCAATTATTTTTCATGTGCACTAAAGATAGTAAGCGCTTAAAACGGCTTTTCGGATACCCTTTTATACATGTAAACTTGTTATTTTATAGAAAAAATATTAAATTTGCATATTTGTTCATTTTATCTGTAGCTTTTCATTTTATCCTATATAGATTATAACTTAAATGGCAAAAAATCGCCCCTCAAACTATTATATTTGCATATTATTTTGTACTGTTTGCTTTTTCCTATGTGAATTAAAACTTAAATTGGAAAAAATCGCCCCTAAATAATTTTAGGGGGGGGGAGGACCGCCCCCTCCTCCCCACCCACGCTACGCTACTGAGCTGTCGTTTCCCCAATTTTGTACTTCCAAGCAATTGTTTGGAAATACTATCCGTGAGCAAGATACCTAAGGAAAATAATACTTAAAAATTCCATCTGAAAAATTATTTTTTTACTTACAAAAGAGTGATTGACAGTCGTTCTTCGGCACCTATGATTTGTAGTGGCTTTTCTAAATGGAAGCCGACCAAATTGAACAGCAAATCGTAAATGGGGCGAGTCATTCTTGTGTGTATAAAAAATTGGCCTTCATCCACATTTTTTATACTCATGAAAACTTTTCTGAAGTAACCATGTCTCACTCGGCCTCTGTTTATAGGACGAACACGCCAACGCCTAATTTGCCTCGAATTCTTCCATTCATAGTAGAGTCTAATTATATTTAAGATCTCTAAATCACTTTGGTAATCCATTTACTTTTTTTGGAATTTGCAAATGATTGTAAGAATTGTTAACAACACCAATGAGCACAGCTGTCAAAAAGTGTGAAATTTCTATGAATGCCATTAAATTTGAATGAATTATGAATTTCCCATTAAAATCCGAAGAAACGGTACATAATTATTAATAATAACTAATAATAATACTTTATTTTCTATAATTACTTATATTATTTAGTAATATTTGAGTTAAAGGAATCCAAAGAATTTTTAAAATATAAAATTCATCAAAAAAATGCCCACAAAATTCCCACTTTCGAACATGGTTCGACGAGATCGGCAACATCATAATCAATTGAACCCCCTGCAACCCGAACAATTTCGAATGAGTAAACAATTACGAAAACGTACGACTAATCAGGCCTTTATGGCAGCATAATCAGGCCATTACTGCCAAAGCACGATACATTGCGACGTACCTGCGATTCGCTCTCTCTCTCAGTGTATCTTTATGGGACTAAATCGATCACAAACACATGCGGAATTCGTTAGGTTCTGTTCTATTGTTTGTCTCTTGCGTATGTATTTAATCCCTTGCTCTCTGAAAATAATGACCAGCTTTTCTAAAAAATAGACTAACAGCATTATAATGTAAAGTCACGACGTACACGAAGCTGGAAATTTTTGGAATTTTTGTTTATGTATTTTGTATGTTTGACAGATCGGTATAACATAAACACGAAAAAGTGACGAAAATTTCCCAAGCCGAAAGTTCGTCTAAAATGGGATCTTCCTATGTATATTCAGGGTTGATTGTCAGATCGCCGAATAATGTAAACTCACTTTTGGTCGAAATAATTGTCAGACGCGACGAACACAATATGGATTCGTGCTGATTACTTCATTCCAGTTTTAGCGTCTGCCGGTTGTGTATTCATTAATAAGAAAGAAAGAGTGATAATTATAATAAATTTAGAAGGAACAAAAATTGCTAATGCCATTCTTGAATTTCAATATTTATTTATGCTATTAATAATTGTTTTATTGTACACAATTTATGGTCATTGATGCTAATAATTTTCTTCTATTTTCCTCTATAATACACTGTAAACACTTTTATTTGCAAACACTACACAAACAACCAAACAATTTTATTACCGTGCACCAATACTTCTTCATATTCTTTGGGAAATGTCAAAAAGTTTATTACTTTATTGTTGCCATACCCAATAATAAGAAGTATTTACTAAAATTTTAAGCTGAAACAATGTACTTTCATAAATTTTCTCGAATATCCCTAAAAATATTTCACATGTGGCAACAATATCAAAATATCCCCTCATGAAACCAGACGAGACGACATGAAAAAGTTACATTATACCAATTTTTCTTCATGTCGTGTACGTCTACGTCTTCGTCTATGTCTTCCAGTGAGTTTTCATTATAATGCTGTAAATTTCACACGCGCTACTCCCTTCATACCAAAAAATACAGTACAAAACAAAAATTTGTTTGATGGGTTTTACATTTAAAAATAATTATTTAAAAATTAAATTTGAAATCTCAGCGAAGATTTATTATAATTTATGAAGAGTGCTTATAATTTCCGAACACCTATCACATCTTGCATATTGTTTGAATCCATTTTTATTTCTTTTTTAAACAATTTTTCAATTCAAACAATTTTCAATTCAAAATTGAATATAATTTTTTGCACAAGTCGACAGCAAACATAAAAAAATTGTAAACACTTCTTGACACTTGCTGTGAATTCTTATTGTACGTTTGAGCTTTCTCAGAGAGTGAACCGCAGGCAAGTCGCAATGTATTGTGCTTTGGCCGTAAAGCTACTCATTTTAAAAGTTTTCTCTGCTGGAAGCTTCGTTTTGTTTGTTTCGCCGCGGCGCGCCGTAGAGTAAGAAATAACGAGTCCGAGTAGTAGTACAAGCAAAATTTTCTATGGAGGGTCCAACAATGGACTCTCTCTTTACACATTCTTGAGTGTTTTTGGTTGTTAGTCACTTTTTTCCACTCTATTCTGTGTTTGCACTGACTCTCGGAGACTTCATTTCGTGGTGCCGTTGTTTTGTTTGTGTTTGAAATTGATTAGAGCGATTCGGACTCTTAGTATTTCTTAAGGCCTGATTAGTCTGACGTGTTGGTAGGTTTTGTTAGGTGGAAGCTGTCAAAAAGCCTATCTACCTTATGGGATCCTGTGTATTTGATTATACGAACGTGCACGCAGTAAAGAAGAAGAAGAATATCAAATTCATTTTGATATTTTCGCGTTTCGCAAACGAGTTCCACGTTTGGAAGCCAAAAAATCAGCCCCACGGTTGCTTATATCGACATTATTTATTATTAGAAGTACGGGGAATGGCCACTTGGTTGTACGGCTTTTTATATTTCCGGGGATTTGTTAAGATTTGACTTCAGTTGCTTTGTGATTTTGTTGAAGTGAGGTTATGTTACTGCGTGCTAAAAAGTTGTTTTTTCTCTAACACAGTCCCGGCAAAACACTGTTTTAACGCAACTCAAGAAGGAGGTAATATTGATCTTCATCACCACACTTTATTCTCATGAATACCCTTCTAAAGTATCCATGGACCACACGATCAGTATTTATAGGGCGGAGGCGCCATCGCCTTCTTGCTCTGCGATTGAGCCACTCAGAGCAGAGAGTAACAATTAATAAAAATTCCAAGTCCTCCATTTCTTCTTCCATTAAACGATTAATTTTAATTCCAAAGCCTTTATAGAATCGCAAATAAAATTGAATTGCGTTGAGACAGCTGTTTGTGTAACAATAACAATGTTAAAGAAGAGGCTGTATAAATTCTATAAGCCTTGTTTTAATTGTTAAAAAAAATTAAGTCGAAGGAAATAATTTATTTTGTACTTTTTTAAATATTATTAATGTTAAAAATAATTGCATTATTTCCACAACAAATGTAATTTAATATATGTATATAATTAAAAGCCTTTAAAATGTATGCAGATAATTTTTGGAAATAAGAATTATACACAGCCCTAATAATTCCCAATTTTAAACAGTCTGGCAGCGTCTTGTACTGCATTTCGACAATATGCTCAAACAACCTCCTCGTAACAAAACGTACCAACACGTCAGACTAATCAGGCCTTTACTCTATGGTTTCGCTCTTTCCTATAATCGTCTCATCATTCACATATTCGCCGGAACGAAATGAGAAATGAAATGGGATCGTTTTTTCAATGAAACCAGTTTTTAATTTATTCTATTAAAAGCTAATTGAATTTTATTACGTACAAATAATTTCAATTTAATTTAAATCTTAATAGACTCTAAATGTAATTAGACTATTTATAAAGGCATTTAAAGTACGTGAAATGCAAGAAAACCCTAAAAATCATCATCATCTATGTAATTCGTAACGAAGTTGGTCTGCTGTTGTTATTGCTGTTAGATGAATTTAGAATTTTTTTACATTAATTCTCTTAATAAATTCTTTATGAATTTTGAATACTTTTGATTGCTTTCCCTTAATCACTTAATAATGACGAATTACTTAATAATGACTAACTAATATCAATAAGTACTTAATAACTATTATTACACTTCTTTTGTTATTTGATTTGAATTAATTTCTGACTTTAATTTGTTTCTTCATTTTGCAATGTAAATCGATCTCAAACACTCGAAACAACTCTACAAAGGTTTAATTAAGTAATTTAATGATGTTAAAATTTATATGGATACCTTGACCTTGCTTTTAACTATAATTCAACGTTTCGTTTACGAAACGACTGTACGATTTATTTTATCGGAGACCTAAAATTACATTCATTTAGTCATTAACTTTATAATAGTTGGACGGATTCATTGCTAATAGTGTTGTGATGATGTAAAGCGAATGTCGTCTTGGAGGGCTTTAAATGTATTAAATATGAGAACGACAAATCTAAAATTACTAATATTTCTCTCTACAATATTTTTCTACAATATTCGTCGTAATTTATTAACCTAATTTAATTTTAAATGGAAGACGGACAGAAAATATTTATGGATAAGAAAGTTTCTGAATATTTCTCGACAAATTCTACTTGACTGCTAGTAGCCCTGGATCTCGCCCTACCCGAGCTCGATTCGTTGAAAACTAAGAATATTTCGAATTTATTGCATTTCAGAGGCTTCTCTTCTTTCCCTCCCCCTAGGACGTATTCTGGTTATGCTTGTTTTTATATTTATCCAGTCTTTGTTTTGGGAATAGCTTCTTCAGTTATGACTTCACTCTTCCCTGGCCATCAGTTCTGTACTTCAAACCTCGGTGCTGTGCGTTTGTATGCGCACTTTTTTTACACTGACCTGGCGATTCATTGTTGGCGAATGCCCCAATCCAGAAAAACCGGGGTTCTGTATGCCCAACGTATTATCGGGCCGTGGACGTGGCTTCTTCAGACTGGACCGCAGTGGTGAACGACTGAGGGACTCTACAGTAGAACCATTTGAGACGCTGGTTAGCGTAGTGCTCATGGACGCTACGCTTCCCCCGTTG